>JADDOH010018120.1:0-44730 GCA_016648135.1 Agrypnia vestita
CGGGACTCGTTCCTTAATAATGAAAAATATGTGTAAGAATATCTATATATCTATTATATATATATATATCTCTCTCTCTCTTCTCTCATCTCCTGTATCTATATATATCTATCTAATATCTATCTCTCCTCTTCTCTCTCTCTATCTATCTCCTCTCTCTCTCTCCTCTCCTTCCCTCTCCCGAAATATTTTTGATAATAAGTGCTTGAAAAATGTGCAGATCATTGATACAAAATGCAAGTAATAATGAATAATTATTTCCGTATTTAGCTTTTTTAAATTTTGAGGTAAATTTCTGTCGCTGCTCAATTGATATTTTTAATTGTGGGATGTCAAATGTTACACATCATATGCGACTACTGTAATGCTCGTTCGTTTTCTTTATATCCGCAAAATGAAGTCCTTCGAAAAATAACATAACTGATGCGTGGGGAAGATCCTATAAGAGGATGGGAAGAGCGCAGAACAAACATAAGCGTCTTGGAAGAAGCAAGAAACCATGCTCCGGAAGATAGCAGGGGCGTGCAGTGGGAACAAGAAGCATGAATTTTTCCTAAGCATATATTTTGAAATGAAACCGAAATAAGAGATATACCTCATAATATTCAAATCACAATAATTAACATTTTGTTCTAATTTTAATATTTCGTAATACTCTGCCAGATAAATATTTAATTTTGATATTCTTTCCCAAACATACGGTTAAATAAAAGTCATGCTCCTTGTTCCCACTGCACGCGCCTGGAAGATGGGCAGGTCATTGTGTGCGCATGGGTGAGACGCGGCTCCCCAAACAATTTCCTGTCTTTTCCTGTGAAACTTTTGCATGGCAAAAAAGACAGGGTGGGCCGAAAAAAGATACAAAGACGGCCTGAAGGCGAACCTGAGAAGATGTGGGATAGATCCTGAAAACTGAGAAATCGCAGCGTAAAATTACAATCGTAACGAGCAGAGCCGGTGCAATTTGCGAGAGGAGAAGAAAGAGGAAAGAAAAGGAGGAAAACCCTTCTCCCGGATCCCCACTACCCACCGAATGCATGCGCATGGCGCATCTGGAACCGCACAACTTGGTGTGCGGTTCCAGAATAGGACTCCTCAGCCACGCTCGAATAAATAATTAAAACATGGCAGAGGTCATCGCGCAACGAGGGACCGCCGAAGAAGATATTAAATATTTGACGGATCAAAAAAAAATTCTTTCAATAATTTTTCCCAAAAATTGGCCCAGATAGAATTTTTAAAAAATCTCGAATATTTCAAAAGTTAAAAAGTAACTATGGAAATTTTGAAACATAATTTAAAAAAATTACAAGGCCTGTGGACCCTCATTACGATGTAATTTATTTTACGCTTCTACATAGCCCAAGAGGCCCAATTACGAAGCGAAACGCATCACAAATCACCCAGGCCCGAATAAATCACATCAATTTACTGTAACCTCACCGGGAATCAAACTCAGAACTCTCGATGTTAGAAGCTAGTGCCATGCCCACTGGGCTACGAGGGCCGCCAAGTAAATTAAAATGAAAGGTATTTGGAGAAAATACTAATTTGTGTTTTTTTTACTTATTTAATTTTTTATTCCCTTATTTTATATGCTTAATATTGTACTTTCGCGCAGTCTACCTATGCGTGTGTATATGTCTATGTGTAAATTTTAATGATGTGGAATCGTGTGTAAATTTTGCATCAGTATTATCGTGAGACAAGTGAACGCAATTTATAGTATATATAAATAATTTAATTATTTATGTTTAATATTGTGTTTTCATACCGTTTGTGTGTAGGGAATGCAATCCCGATCCCGCGAGGCATTTTACGAGATCAATCCCGAACCGAAAAATGGGACGAGATTATCGGGATTGATCAACATTTTTTATATTTTGTATGTTTAATTGTGTATGTCTATAGAACTTTTAGTAAGTACTTAAAACTTATGTTCATATAACATTCAAATAATGCAAGTAGCTTTGAATAATATTTGCTGTATTTTATCAACCTAACATAGTAATAAAAACTACTACTAACTCTACTACATTGAGTGATTGATGCTTGGAAAAACGCCTACAAAAACATTAATGCTTAATAATGATGATTAATAATGAATATTTTATTAAAATTGCTGATATAAAAATGCAAGGCGTTGTCGTTAATTGCTATTCAGCTCTATAAACAAAAAAACACAAAAGTATTCGGGATCCCGCGGGATTGGAAATTCTAATTTCGAGGGATCCCGAAAGAGCAATCCCGACTCGGGATTGCATTCCCTAGTTGTATGCAGTTATATGTATTTTCGAATTTGCAGTCGTGTGTTTGTAATTAAGTAACACACGCCAAAACAGAAACAGGACAATCCCGACTAATTTGCAACGGATTAAAACTATACAATGACCTGCCACAACAGACGAACAGACCAAACAACTGACCACTGACAAATTCAAAACAGATGTGACAAAAATGATAAAACTCGGCCAACTATTAAAAAATAACTTTGTATCTAAATCATATTATTATTATTTCTTATATTGAATCATTTAAAAATGTTATCTATAAACCTTTTAGGTTTCCAATATATTTTAAATAAAAAAAAATAATAAAAATGTCCGATTTTTTTTTCGGAAACTATCTGAAGTTTTCTTCAGCTTACAGAGCGCCACTTCAGCGACCAGCTCGGGGGTCCCGGGTAGATTCTAACCCGCGACTGATGAACTGGTGGGTGCGGGTGTGTGTGTGTGGGCGGGCGCGCCTCGGGCGGCGCCACGCGAGCCCCGCTCGATCATCCCTGACACGACTTTCAGCAAAAAAATGCCGAGAATATTAACGGCCGGGCTAATGAATATGAATGGAAGCTATTACGGCTGGAGTCGTTAGCACGATACTTTTTTCCGCCGAGATTAATGTGGAGAAGTGAAATCGTGCGATATTCAAATAGCTTGCCGCAACATTCGTCGTTTTGCTAATGAAACATTCAAGTGCGTCTTTAGTTCCCTTTATAATATTACGAGGGCGAGTCAAAAAATACACTTTTCGGCCTACAAGTTATCTATACAAAGGTAGGGCTTTGTATAGATAACTTTTTGGCTCTACAATTTATCTACAAGTTATCTATACAAAGGTAGGGCTTTGTACAGATAAAATTTTGGCTCTACAATTTATCTACACAAAGGTAGGGTTCAACATGTCACACCCCTAGTCTTAGACAGACGTCAAAAAATGGTATTCTGAGGAAATTGGATTCAATGGTTCAATTCTCAGAAAGTAATAAAAGAATGTGCGTAGTAAAAAATTGAAAAATTTTTTAAACTTATATAAAAAGTAATTTTGTTCAAATGAAAATCAAAAATGGATGTATAGACAATCATTTTTTTAATTTAATTTAAATTATCTGTACTGTTGTATTTTGCTATTACTTTGTGGTTATTCATTATGAATATAATTAAACTAGTTAACTTAGTTTACACCACCAAAATTTATTTGGTAAAACCAACCGGTTTCGGAAACGACGTTCCTTCATCAGGGTATACCCAATACTGTATTGGGTATACCCTGATGAAGGAACGTCGTTTCCGAAACCGGTTGGTTTTACCAAATAAATTTTAGTGGTGTAAACTAAGTTAACTAGTTTAATTATAAATTATCTGTACTTCGATTTTTTAATTTTTTTTTGTTAGTATTAATTAGTAATTTGTTAGTATATATTGTATCCTGACGAACTGACGAATAGACCGTTGTCCCCGAAACATGTTATTCTTAACACATAAGTGGAGAAAATAATGTGTATTTTTATTAATTATATTAATAATATCACCACAAAATCCTTTTGCTCTTTTTGAAAAAAGATTTATCTATTATTTCTGTATCAAACATAATATTTTTGTTGTCTGTCTATCTGTCGTAAAGTCCGTAATTTCGTTCGAATTCACGGCTACAAAAAACAAATTAAACGGCCGTAGATGGGGCTTGAATCTCGGCTCAGCAAACCCGAACCGACCGCTCTACGCATGTTGCCACAGCCGCCTCTCCATGGACCGCCAAAAAATACTATAAATATATACTTGGGCTTAGCAAAGACGCGAACCAACGTTCCGTCATTTTTGACCTGTTACAGCTAGTATTGCAATAAATCCCAAAAACGTTTGAGTAATAAATAACTCATTTAATTTGTTTCAAAATATTATAGAACTACTTTCTAAAATTGCAAAATTAAAATAAAATGTGTTTTCATGAAATATATAAACATTATTCTGTTAATATTTCATGCAGTAAATTATCATTCATAAACTACAGCTGCCATAAAAATGAATAAAGCAAGAAATGTACTTTTTGCTAAATTGCACATACTCGACAATTTTTACCAGCAGGTGTAGAAAATGACCATTTTGTCAATTTCAGCACAATTTTGTCAGACAAAAAACTTCGCTCAATTTAAAAATACATGTATGTTGTTTCTTGGTCATTTAGCCGTCACTCGGTTGGGAGGTACTAATTGTAGAAATTTATTTACTATACACATGTTATTAAGAGATTGTTTTATAATGATTCATGACACGACATCACGACATGTACACTACCGGTCGCATTTACGGAATCACTATATTACACGGAATAATATTTTTAAAAATGTACAAATGTAATTTCTTTTACATACATTACACTGATTGGAGTGTCAATTCGGTGTAGCTACCAGGCATGATAAATTGTATGATTATTATTTTTTTTTTTTTTTGTTATTATTTTCTTTTTAAATAGAGATGCGAACACGGAGTACGTGTCGCATCATATTCTTAGTGTTTTCAAACAAAAATAAAAGCTTGCGATACGAAAATAGGACTAACTCGTTGGTGTCCTGGAATAGGGATCGAACCAGCGATCACTAAATCGTTAAGCGAGCGTTATGACCACAAAACCATCAAGCTATTCTTCTTTCAAAGAATTTATGATAAATCCATCGATTTGTAAATTGTATAATATTGAAGCACGAGTATTATAACATTTATTTTGACAAAAAAAATTACCGTTCAAAATATAACGATGCATTACATTGTAACTAAATCAGATGATTATAATTGTATTAGGAGATGTATCTCGTCAAATTATTGTGTAGAAATTATTTTACAACTACAACATATTTTGTAAGTTTTTTTAATATCTTCGTATGTTTTTGTAGTAAAATAGAATTGATTAAACAGTCGACATCGTATCGGAATAATGAACAGAACATCTTCTAAATCTACAGATTTTTTTAAAACGTTCTGTGTTATGTCCCTGTTAGCGATATCGGCAGTGTAGTTTTAAGCGATATATAAAATCATTTACGCTATTTATTTGCTGTTATACTTATTTGTATTTATTGTATGATTGTTTTAGTAAAATAATTTACATTTGAAATGTTTCAAGTAATATATATTTTTTTAATAAATTAAGTTTTCTCACCATAAATGGAAGAGGAAATTTGTGCGTGAATCATAAGAAATAATTCGTGAGGTCCACTTACCTGCAAAAAGAAAACATATATACATTAATATTAATAGTTTAAATAGTAAATCTAAAAAATATATATTCTAAATTTTAGAAAGGTAGGTACATCGAAAAGGTTTATAATTATGTTTTATATTTTGCTTTCAAAAGCATAGGAGCATATTAATATCTTTGGTATCGTAAAATATATGAGGCGAGTGTTGAAGGCAACAGGAATAGAGGGCATTGATTTTTAGATATATACTCTCCATATTGTAATGTATGTAACATATTGTAAAGGTCGAGATTCATTAAATGTTAAGTAATAACTAACTAATTAACTAACGAATCATCACACCGTTTTCCAGCAGGGGTAGGCAGGGAGAATATAGTGCCACATTATTCATGGCACACCACTTTTGATTTGGCTATATTTATACATCTTCTCATGCGTGCTCTACGGTTGTTGAGGACTTTAACACGGCCATCCTCCAATATTTATAGCATCTGATCATGCCAGATCTTTCTGCCTTCAACACTCGCGTCAAACACTTTCTTAACGATCCTTTCCTCGCTCGCACGTTGCACATGACAACCATCTCAGCGATCCTTTATTTATGCTATCTATCACACTACAGCCAGGATTACATTCACTTCTAATTCGTTCATTCCTCACTCTCTCGACCAAAGATTTTCCACGCGCCTTGGTGACCGCATTTCCAACGCATTCAGTCTACTTTTTAATTCATTTTTTGCCAATTTCAGGCTTCACTTCCTTGCATCAGACTTGGTGTTACAACTCATTATATACCGCTAGTCTTGCTTCCTTCGATAGATTCTTATTGGCCACATAATAGTTAGAAGTGGGAAATATGTGCAAATTTTGTTAATGAAGTTTTCTCCGCGTGGCTTTTACCATTTACTTATCGGACAAACCGGCGTTAGAGCCTCGTTTCGACGTTGGTTCGCGACAAGAAGCGGAACTAGGCGAAACGGTGCAGCGGGCAGCGCGCTCCGTGCAGCACGCAGGTGAATGCAGCCGCGCGGAGAAAGTGCAACGCGGAGCAAGCGGTGGACGCACAAGTCCCTTCTAAGAAGAAGCGCGTGACTTGACCCGCTGGCCGCTAGACGGTCATTAGAAAATGGAATAACCACACACTTGTACTAATTTGTCAAAAATATCACAGGTGTACGAGAAAGTTGTTTGTCTTTTCGCGGTAGAGCACCGACGATATATCGCAGCCTTGCTTCGAGATCTTTTGAGAATCAACGGAGAAGTTTCATGATGGTGATGATACTATATTTAACTCAATGGAATTAATATATAGAGCAGAACTAATTAACCAGAGAACAAAAATTTAAATCTGTCAATAAATGACTGAGAAATAAATTACAAAATTCACAAGTTCACGTGTTTTAGTGGCCTGTGCCGCCTGTGACGCCATTTGACCTAGTCGAGAGACTAGAGTCGCACCAGACACTAAGCGAATACGTCGTCTAGGTCAAGTGACGTCACACGCTGGTCTGTCGCACGAAATGAAATTATTTTTTCAAGCGCAACTTTAAAGTCCCATAACTTTTGTACTTGAACAGATATTTTAATGATTATTTCACATTTTTGTTTCACTTTACTAAAATTTGTATAAGAAATCCATAAAAAATGGAAACTTCTTCACTGCATTTACCCCATTCGAACATACGATCGAAGGTTTAAAATTTGTTGTGTTCTTTAGTGGATGTTCTTACGATGGAATTGGTGAACGTTGCATCATGTAGAGTGATCACTTAAGCCAGCTCATTCTATAGGTTGGGCCATCGTATAAAAAGACTTCCACACACGTTTCTCATATTAATAACTTTGTCTCTGTGAGACTTCTATAATTTATCTTAATTAAATAATCATCCCTCTGTAGACAAAACCCAGTAAATGTGTTCTTAGACCTACATATAAATATATTGTCCAGAGCATAGTTTAGTATTTCGCAAGTGCATTCCCCGTAAACATAAATAATGAAATAAACTAATATCTCTATTTTTGTAGAAACCCGTAATTCCGAATTAAAATATCATTAGAAAATAGCTTGCAAGTGTGCCGCGCTCAGCGCAATACTTTCAATTAGATATATGAAATTAAGGCTATTTCACATTGAGAATGGTCGAATTAACTTTTTGCCGGCTTTATAATGCGAAACACGACACGCCGTGTCGGTAAAGGGGACCCCACACTCGTGAAGATGCTGTTGGGATTACTCACATTACCTAAGGATGATCGTATTATCTCACTAATGGTTTGCAATCGTGCCTCAATAGTAAACTCGCCAGCCAAGAGATAGTTGTTCTAACTTCTATGAGAAGTATATTTTATATAAGGATATGTTTATTATTTTATTTATGTCTTTGTTCCAATATGTGGGAAGGTTAGTGCAGTCTCACGCATTCCATATAAGTATACATATATTAAATTATGATACAAGCGATATATAAAATATAAGAGGATGTAGATATACATATAAACAGAAATTATCGCACGCAAATTTGCAACGTTTTTCTAGTGTAAATCATTCATGGTTAAATTTTTAAAAAAACTGAGCACAAATCAGATGTCAAATTGGCTGTCGCTGGAAAAAGTGTTGCCAATGAGAAAAATAAACCACTAAAAATACCCTATTCTTGAACAATAATGGAATTCGTTAGTAAAAATTAGCTTTTCAATAAAGCGAATAGCATGGCCAATAAATAACATAATTTTATGTGTTTTCTTTCATTTTAAAGTTCTATACCCCTAAAAAACACTCTTTAAATTTTTTTTTATCAAAACATATTTTATTGTGAAGTTGCAATTTTTTTAACATAGTTCTATAATATATTTAAAATAAGTTAAATTAATTACTAAGAAAGATGAGTCATTCCAAGTAAAATCAGCCCATCAGTATGTAGCTTAAACAGGTTTTATTTTGTTTTTATCTGCCACCATCTTTGAATTAGCCTTAATTTTCTTCGAAACGGCACGCAAAAAAGGGCATTGCTAAAGTTATGAAAAAAATTGTTCTCCTCCCATAAAAGATAAATGGTTCAGGCTTTCCTTAACATACTATAAAATACATAATAGAGTTAAAGGAAATGTATAGAAATGATAGAAAATATTATATAAACTATGATTTGAACGATCTGAAATCCAGGAGAATAAACATCAATTTTAATTAGGTGACTGAGAGTTGGAAAAAGACGAATTTTTTAGTTTATATAACTATGATTAGTAAAGTTTTTGTCATGATGAATTAGAGTGTGTGTTAAGACCCCTTCTTGTCTTTTTTGGCATCTTCAAAATTCAAAATTTGCAATTTTTGCTGATTTTAAGGTAGAATATGCAAATACTTGCTCACAATAAAAAGATTAGATTTATCTGTACATTCACTCCTAATGTGTTGATTTTTCACTTTTACTCTGTCGTAAATGGATATATATATACGCCTGTTCGACCTGATTTCCACTGCATTCGGTCTACTTTCGTCTCTCTTTTTCCATTTCTAGGCTTCACTTCAATATATCAGCGTGGATAAGAAGATCCCACAATTCACCGCAGGAGATTTTAGCTCCATTGACATGATTCCATGGTACGCGAATCTGATGAAAAGGTATGAAAAGAATAGATTTAAGCATATCGGCCGACGGTCCTTACGTACCTATACTGTGGAATCTACAAAAAATATTTTTACTAACTTAAACCATCCAATATATATACTCTTTATTTTAGTATAAGTTTAATTTTCATATATCATAATATTTGCTTTTGTGAAACGAATTTTTTTTTAAACTTTGTCTAAAAATAAAGAATAAATTGAATAGTTTAAGATAGTAGAAAGGCTTTTTGCAGATTCGACAGTATACGAAGGGACCGTTGATATTATTGATGGAATGGGTGTTAACTTTGTATGGATAATTTATGTCTTCAAAATGGATGGAATAAAGCTATATTACTCCACACTTATGTATGTTTTTCCGAGAAACGATTCTCGACGTTTCGTTGAATGCTTAACATATTTTACAGATTCAATGAAAAGATCAAAGAGATAAGGAGTTTAAATATATATATATATATATAATAATAATAATACAATAATGCACGAGGAAATTAGATATGTTAAATTTATTTCCAGAGGGAGAGGAAAGAAGGCGAAAATGGATTTACAGGGGAGGAGGGGGGTGGTGTAAAGGTAAAATGGGATAAAGAATAAGGGATAGTGTCACTATAGCTGAAGTGGTTAAATCTGTGTACTGGTAATAAAATGTTCCGGGTTCAGTTGGTATGTGATGTTTATATTTTATACATAGATAGATTTTGTACGTATTGTTCTAAGGAATGCACCTAATTTGTTGTTCTAATTATCAAAAAATCGTGGCAAGCATATATAATTTCAATGAAAGATATTTTCAAACGGTGAATGAAAGATGAAAAAGATTCACTGAAAAAGAGGATAGCATGCCGTATTGCAGTTGAGGTCAAGCGCGGCATCAATGTTGTAACAATAATGAATGCGCAACTTAGAATTAATTAAATCACTCTGCGATGTGATAATAAAACGATATTTTTTATTTTATTTATTGTGGTAGTTGGCGCCGATGCAGTAATTCTAGTGCGGTAAACTATGTCTAATATATATAAAAAAAAACACGAAATTGTTGTTTTTTTTCTTGGCACACTTTCGAAACAAATTCACTAATGGCGAAGATTCTCCAACTTATGAGAAGATTTATTACACAATAAAATGGTGAATTATTTCATGGTGTAAGCAGAACAGTAAAAAATATATATATCGAGTCGATTTTGTGATCACGAATATGTAATATTATAAATGATAAATGGATGATACTTATAAATCATTTGTTATCAAAATATAAATTACTTTCACAAAGTCAAACGTTTTACAAAAGATAGGTCACAGATATATCGAAAAAAAATTCAAATATTCAAGTCGCTTATCTTCATAACTATTGATGGTAGGACATGGTTGCTAGAACATTTTCGATTCATAATTATATTAAGACAGGAATCTAGAAATATTATAATTAGATAACTGAAAATGTGTTATTTTGAGATAATTGCAGTTAAAATTTTTATGCTTATTGAAGGCCTTCTTCCGTCTCTAATCAATCCTTAATGCACTTTTCTTTCTAATATAATATGCTTTATGTAATTTCAAGTAAACTCTAATACAGTATTTATTTTTGTATCTACTTAAATTTTTATCTTAATTTTATATGTATATTTTCTTTTCTTTTTCTTTTATTTTAGATTTATGTATTCTTATTATTATATATATTACTAAATTTTACTCTACTTTCATTTTTACGTTAATCCTTCTTTACTATTGTTATTTGTTACTATTACATAACTATTAAATGAGACTAACTGTCACAGAACAGGTTTTACCTAGTGTGGCAGTTATTAGTAACTTATATTAACAAATGTAAAATAAACTAATAAATAAAAACTTTATAATGAATCCATGAGATATAGTGATAATGAATTTGAAAATTATATCATCAGATATTTAATTAAAAGCATTTAATCTTGATCAATTTTTCTTGTTGTCCATTTTCGTTAAAGATTGCTTGCTTATTAAATAGCTTCATATTTGAAGATTAATTTGGTGTAAATATCTCAAAAATTAGAGTTATCGAATTTTAGTTTCGAGCCCACGTTATGACAGCACCTAATACTTTAATGTCAAACTAGGATTATCTATCAGGGTAAGTAATGACCTATTGATAAATCTGGATGTATTGATCCCTTTCTTAGTTACTTACAATCCCGCCGTTTCCCCGTGGGGTAGGCAGATAAGATAGAGCGCCACACTCTTCTGTCCTGAAACACAACTCTCGGCTCATCCACATTCATACATCTCGCATACAAGCTCGATGGTTGTTGAGGCTTCCGACAGGACCATCCTCCAGAATCTGGTTAATCTGGTCATGCCACGTCTTCCGCGGTCGTCTTCTCTTTCTGGTGCCGTTAAGACTTGCGTCATATATTTTTCTTACCATTATTTCCTCATTTACTCGCTCAATATGCCTAAACCATCTGAGCGACCCTTTTTTCATTCTTTTAACTATGCTTAGATTAGCTTTACATTATTTACTAATCTTCATTCTTTACTCTGTTCCTATTTCCTGCAGTCACCCTCTTCTCCATATCTTTCTCAGGCTTCTCTCTTTTGTCGAACACACTTCCCATATACACAAAGTAATCTAGTTTCTCCAAACATTCATTGCCTACTAGTATTTCACACCCGGTCTTACTTTCCTCCCTTTCGAATACTATAACTTTTGACTTGTTAATATTCATTTTAACTGTTCACTTATTCTACGACAGAGGTTGCCAGTGTGCAATGTGTTACATTTTACATTTTCTGCGATGTCTCTTAAAGGTGGAATCAAAGTCGTGAGAACAGGGCGACAAATACTTGATAGTTTTTAACTGTCGTCTCTACTGAAATTAGGATGTTTATAAGTGCATATAATTTACGACACAACAAAGTGCATATAATTTACGACTTCGGAAGAAATAATCAGTTCGGCATACACCTCCGCCGTGATAGGAAGCTCTCCTGATGACGCTGAAAAATACTTCCAACGAAACGTCGAGATTTTCTTCTCAGTAAAATATACAGTTTTATTTAACATATAATTATGTTCAATCGCCGTAATAATAACCTTAACTCTTAAATACCTTTGTAACATCACACCATGGTGTGATTGAATGATGATTATGACATGAATGATTCATTAATTCTTACACACGCAGTGCTTCCATCGTATAGGGATGCAATTGCGTGACCTCATTGTTTTTTTATTTAAAAAAAATATTTAGTAATGTTCAATTAACATTTTGCAAAACTGCGGTAATACCTCTTTTTCAATACCACCATTCGGCACTCGGCCAAGCGATGAGTAACATTACCCGATCCACCGGTTCAAGATCTCGAGGAAAATGGGCACGAGTGCCTGACCCAAAAGTGGCACCCGGATTCGAGCGGGCACAACTGATAATTGCATATAAATATAAGCGTCACGCGCGCGTTACATAAGCCGCGCACCGAAGAATGCTAGAAATAAAAGTGACGGTTATTTTGGCAGAGTTATGCGGAGCGCATAGCCGATCTGCATATCCTCCGTTGCGTCAGTCTCGCGGTAAGAGGATGAAGTAAGCGAGGCTTAGCAGATGACCGTGCGGAGTCCAGAAGTATGACAGGGGTGTCTCTGAAGAGCCAGCGACCGCCAAACTCACGTCACAGTATCAAACCTAATACATTTTCTGTAGATGTACGTTATACAAGGTAAGATGTTTTAGATATTATTTATTTATTTATTTATTATTAATCGACGCCCTAGTGGACTTTCACAGTACATGAAAGTTAATAAGATTTTTTTTTATATACCTAATATAAAACACTGTAAATAATTTTTAAAAATATATTAATATAAATAAACATATTTGAGATAAATGAAAGATATGAAATGTAACAAAATAAATGTAGCAATGTAAAAACAATATAAGTTAAACAGTATAAAATATATATTCATGAACACATTCATATTTGTGAAGTTGTAATTTTTCAAAACAAAGTTCTGTGAAATTTTTAAATCAAATTAATTAATCAATTAGAAAGACATACAGAAAAATCTAATTCACGAAAAAATATTAGGTTACTACTGGGATTCGAACCCAGGTCACCTCCTTTCCGGGGCCGGTGCTCTGACCACTAAGCTATAGCAACCCTGTACGTTTCCGTGAATATATCGACCTTATATGTAGTTCTTATTTTTATTAATTGATTAATTTTTATTTATGTCCATAGAGCAATCCACTTTTTATATTTAACAATAGAAATGATCAATATATGTGGAGGACATGAGGAACAAAACATAAGTAAAATTTAGTCCATTAAAATGTAATTTATTCTATTGGTAAACAATCTAAGTGTTTCTTTAATTCACACTTGAGCTATGACACTTGAGTTCGGGGGATTTTGGCAGATAACAGGTAATAAAGGTACAAAAAATGGTGTAAGTAAATTAATTTCCGGTGTTTTAATTTGTCTCCCAAGGCACGTGACAATACGTTTAGATCCCAACTAGTGATATTAATATAACACAAGGCTACAACTCTAAGTAATCTATCTTCGACTTGCTGTTAATTTTCACAATAATCTAATATTGCACTCATCAATAATTGTACAAGCTACAAAATCCCACAAGACATTTCGCAGACGGGTGAAGAAACGCGAACCTACATTCGATTGCGTGTTGAGAAAAAGATACGGTGCATAAAATAAATCAACGGTACCCACTGTACCCGCTGGAAGATACATTAAATATGTACGTGGGTAAGAAGTCGAATGTAACGAAGCCAAATTTGATTTGATTTGAAAATGACATATTTTTAGGCATATTATATGGACGTGAAAATTGTACGGATCTAAGTGTGGTAGGTAAGTAAATACAAAAAATATGAACAATATTTATTTCTAAACATTGCAGACATGTCAGTCTATACAATATTTAGGGAAGGTTGGCGGGTCGATGAAAGAGCGATCTGTTGTTAGTGTTTATTTCTTCCCGGAGATATGCTCAGAGAGCAAGTGAAAATTACAAGTAAATGATGAACAAAGTAATAGATGATTTAACGCGGCACAGGCCTGCCCGATGTTACGGCAGAAGCCCGACTTGTGTTGCCGTGTCCGTAGCTCGAACTCTTTGTTTCCATTTCTTTACATAGCAGGCGACGGCAGTCGTTGTTTATATTAAGCTAATAAAAAAGGGTATTTGCTATCGGAGGCAGGTAGGTACACAGTGTGGATCAGCTGGGTACCGCTACAAATATATTAAAATCACCTCGATTCCTCAACTCTAAACAAGTCAGTGGTGGAGCATATGAATTCGCCCTCATAAAGTTTAATACATATTAAAGCCTAGTGAAGATCCTTGGCGCAACATTAAGACGAAGAAGAAAGAAGTGCACCACGTTAGCAGAGGCTGCGAAGCATTTTAAAGAACCCAAAAGATTTTTTATGCAGGTATGTTCTGAAAACATAGTTACTGGAGTTTGTTCCCAGAGGGATGATTAATTAATTAAGATATAGTCTCACAGAGACGAAGCTATTTAAATGAGAAACGTATATATAAATCTTTTTATACGATAGCCTAGGGCTTACAACCTGTATGAGCTGGCTTAAGTGATCACTCTACACAACGCAACGTTCACTGATTGCATCGTGAGAATATCCACACATTACGAATTTTTTTCAAGTTCTATATATGTTCCAAATCTGAGAATTTTTAAATTATTTGAATGGAATATTCTAGAAACATATGTCTTTTCCCCATGAACATGTAGTATACATAGATTTCGAGCTGGTAATGATACCTCTGTACTATACTATCTGTCAGGGGCGTGCAGTGGGAACACCGTAGTATGACTTTTACGTAGGCAATTATTTGGAAAAAAAATCGGAATACAACATATGTATTTCGTAATATTTCTATCACAATTGTTACCATCGTGTATATATTTCGATATATCATAAAAATCTGTAGCATAAATATTTGATTTCTATTTTTTTCCAAAATATACGTTTACAAAAAAGTCATGCTTCAATGTTCCCACTGCACGCGCCTGCTATCTGTACATCTAGGACCGGGACTTGGGCTCATAAAGGTGCATTATGATCCGTGTCTCGTCTGCCATGTTTGAATTATGTTCATATCGCTATGCATCAATCCTGACATGACACACTTTTATAAGAGTATTGTATTCGCGAGTCGTGCAAAACGTTATGATATACTCTAGAACTCTGTAAAATTGCACACACAATATCAGGTGAATGTATTGTCAAATATTAAATAATGCATGTCAATCAAATAACAACATTCGCTCCCTTGGGGCAAGATATATTTGAGGTCGCGGTGTATTAATTTATCTAAAATGTTACAAAAAATTCAATATAGCTCAAGACATTGTCGAATCTGTAATACCTTAGCTAGAAGGCATTGTGTTGCTCCAATTCAATTAACATTAACACTCAATTCAACTAACATCGGAAAATAGATGCTTAGACATATTTATAAATTTTTGTACATATGTACAGGTTCATAATATTAGTAAAAAATGTATGATTTATTTCATAAATGTTACAAGCACGATTCTAACATTTAGTAACATATTGTGACCGCTGCGCACCCACGGCCATAGTTACCGCGAAATATATTTTTTAACGTTGAATATATAATTCCTACTATTAAAGAACTGGTCTACAGCGGTACAACCTAGCTTAATCAATTAACGTAAAACAAATACCTTATGTACCGTGCCGACATTAGCACAACAAATGTGCCCCAATTTTCATGGCCAAAGTTGTACAATATACAGTTTAGAATATTATTATAAGCTTGTTTATGCGTATTCAGTCTTTTTTGTTGGAATGTTTCTTGTTGTTACCTTAGGACAAAGCGCAGGCTTGAGTAGCTTGTAGGATGACCCAGGGCTTATGAGCTGGCTTAAGTGATCACTTTGTACAATATAACGTTCCCAATTCCACCGAAAAAATATCCACACATTTGGAACATATTTTCATCATATTAACATCATATATTCGAATGGATTGTGCTAGAGACATCTATAGTCCTTCCCATGACATAGTACGCAAAGACAGCTGGTAAGGATACCTCTGTATTTTTTTAGTAAAGTGAAATATTAGGCAATATCCTTTCTAACGTATATTTGATATTCGTCCGAAGTATTTAACTTATGCACTACGGCTGAAAATTATTATTTTCAAATTTTACGGTGGAACTGGTGAACGTTACATTATGTTAAGTAATCACTTAAGCCAGGTCATAAGCTCTGGGTCATCCAATAAAGAATTCCATACACGTTCCCCATATAAATAGCTTCGTATCTGTGAGAATTTATCTTAATTAATAATTATCCCTCTGCGGACAAATCCCGTTATTGTGTTCTCAGAACATGCATATAAACATATTCTTAAATTGCGTTTTCTCGGGTAACATTGGGTCAACAAAATATCTAAATCATTAAAAAGAGAAATTTAAAAATGTGATATCTTAACGCAGCTGCGTTATTTGTTTATTTTATTTATTTATAAAAAGAACAGCGCACAGTACCTACATGCATACAAAATAATGATTGTTTAATTAAACAAGAAATAATCATCTATGTCAAAAACATGCACCTCTTACGTGCTACACCTAATATGCAATTTATATTGCGCGACTGCTTATTAATGTTTTTGAGAGAATAAGTTAAGTGTGTTTGATGAAGGTGTACGAGTGTGTGTGTGTATGTGTGTGTGTGTATTGTATGTGGCAGTGAATGTTGGACCTTATAATGAAATGAGAACGAGAGAAAAAAAAATAAGACAGCAAAAATAAGTATTATTAATATTTTTAATATTTAAAGCGTTAATTCTGTGGTTAGACATTATAACAGAGTATTAGTTAAATTAGTATAATACCTACTAAAGAGTATTCGTTAAATTAGTATAAACCACTACCAGATTTTAGGTCTACCGGTTTCGAGTCTACGATTTCCTGATCATTCTGTAGGCAAGTTAGTGCATGCTAGTCTTTGACAAGATTAACACGCATATTATAAATACTGGTGAAAGGTTAACAGTATAGTGTTGTGAACATAGTAGTAGTGTTGGTCTTGACGAAGAGACGGGTACGTCTCGAAACCGGTAGACCTAAAATCTGATAGTGGTTTATACTAATTAACACTCTGTATCAAACATTACATTTTAAATGAAGCTTAATCATAGACTTGTACACATTAAACAACTTTTAATGATTTTCAGAACCAATATATTGCGGCGAACTGCTATTTTTCGAATTCGCAATAAATTTTCGTTTCCCCGTCATTTATGCAAATGACATTTCCAAACCTTGCTCTATATGCGAAACTTGTAAATTGAGATTTGAATTTTTATTCGTAACAAGCGAAGGGGGCAATAATTCTCCCGGCGTCTCGCAACACTGACGTCACCGTGGACGTGAGATCGAAACAAACGAAAACATATTTTCTGAAAACAGTTTGCACAACGACCCGCGCGCATACGTTTTATGGGTTTTGGCACGAAAATTCGGGCGCAAGATGGTTTTGCAATTTGAACGTGTGTGTTGCCAAAGTAAAGGACTGCGGTTCGCCCGGGAAAAGGTTAATTGGTGCAACGTGATGCGAGTTTTTAAAGCTATTTCGTAAATTTGAATATATCGAAATCAGTGGATTTGTGTCGTAATTTTTTTTTTTTAATTATGTCTCTTTAGGTGATTCTGCATTCGGTAAATGTACAAAAGGGATAAATCCTTAGGAGACTTGCAAAAGTTGTGATGATTAGGTGAATTTGGATTTGATGATGAAAAAAGGCGTGACGAATTCATTGGTACAACTGGAAGAGTTCTGAGCTGAATTTAAATGTTCGTGCAAAAAAAGTTCGTGATTAGTGCTGACAACCCGGAATTTTCTAAGCTGGCAGATTGTTTGAAAGTTCATATTTTATTTTTGAAATTTTGTGCATGTTTCAATAACTGATATTCAATGTTTCAGTGATTCGGCTACAGGTATTCAAGACAAACTGTTGAAAATGCGTCACACAAACAAATTCCTCGAAACAATCTGCTCGCTTCGAAATATATGTACACCCATAAGCATTAAAATCGTTTTTTGTACGTTGGATTCTGTAAGCGATTGCGTATACAGTTTTCGAAGACTTTGAAAAACGGAACTGAATGCGCCTGCGCGAAAATCGAATACTTTCAAATGTACGGATAGAAATAGAAAGAAGGAATGATAGAATCCGCTGTTGCTGGTATCTGTGTATTTACGCGATTCATAGATGTTCGAAAGTTAAAAATTCGTATGTATTTTGACTAGTCCCGTGCCCGCACCTATCGCAGTGTGTGTCACTGACATTTAAAGGACAGGGCGAATTTATTTTCAGCAGTGCTGTTTACGGCAAGAAAAAGTCCAAAGCTTTTGACTCTAAAACACACGGGATGCGGAGCTTCCAAACATTTATGAAGCGACCGCTTCTGTCCTGTCTATTTTGTCTTGGGATATAATAACGATCTGTATTGCATATGACAACTGTGTGAGTAGCACTGCAAAGTAAATCGCTTCTTCTTCTATTGGGTCGGGGTCCCTGCACCGCATGAAAGGTTCCAACATTTCCTATCTTGGGTTTCGCTCTCTACGTCAGCCCAATTTAATTGCGACTTCACTTCGCAGCAGTACTCCAACTGTTTTCGGCAGCTCCTCCTAGGACGGCCGCTTGGTCTTCTGCCTTCTGGTCTTGCCTGGAATATCCGCTTTGGCAGTCTTTCTGCCGGCATCCGCAAAATATGTCCCAGCCGCCGTAACTACGATTTCTCGATAAACGCCAATAAGGACATTCTCTTATTTGAGTATTTCTGATTCTATCCTATCTGGTAACACCTACCATTCCTCGTAGAAATCCCATCTCGGCGGCCTGTAGCCTTAAGCGGGTTTTTTCGGTCAAGACCCAGCGCTCGTGGCCGTACACTAGGGTTGGCCTGAAAACTGATTTGTATACTGCCAACCTTGCTTGCTGGTTGAGCTCCGCTTTTCTAAGTACGGGATAATACAGGGATCGTACTACCTAGCTTGCGGCTCCTATCCTCCTATCCAATTCACTTTCTTGCTTTCCATCCCGAGATGTTATTACACCGAGGTATTTGAAACTGCTCACCTGTTTTAGACGTCTATTCTAGCACGTAATGTTACATTGATCATCGCTTCTGCCAATGACCGTGATTTCGGACTACATTACTTCATTCTTTCAAAATGCAGATATTTGTAAAATAAATGGTACAAAAATAAATGTGAAGAAACCAATAGAGCTCCGTACAGGGGATAAATAAAACTCAACGTACGTGATGACACTGATGACTGATTATATTTCGTCAGACAAAGTGTCGAAAATTACCTAAACGTGTAAGTGTTCCCATAATCATGGTAAATTATTTCTTCATGGAAATGACCAATCTCGCCGTAGGCACACATGCCATATCATCAGACATCAGACTGCGTCTATCTAGTCTTCAATATCTTCAACCCTTATTGTTTTAAGTTTATATTAATTCTTATATTTTAAATAAAGATGTTATTTTGAGAAATAAAAACAGCCAAGAAATGTTCTTAACAAATAATAGCTATGAATTGTCAAATCGTAAAAATTTAAATTCATAGGTAAAGGTATCAAAATGAGGAATATATTAAATAATGGGTTATTCATTAAATTCAAATAGTTAGTAAATAATTATTAATAACCAGTTCCTTTAGTGTTTAGGCGTTTCTTGATTTCTAATATTTCAAAGTTATCCAATCTAAGACCTCTATTATTTACCTGGGAATTTCAATACCGTGTGACCTGTTGAAAGATAGTTCGCTTATTAAATTGTCAAAAAATAAGCCAAGAATGCCAAGATGCCACATTATTTGTTCCATA
Organism: Agrypnia vestita; assembly: GCA_016648135.1. Taxonomy (NCBI): domain Eukaryota; kingdom Metazoa; phylum Arthropoda; class Insecta; order Trichoptera; family Phryganeidae; genus Agrypnia; species Agrypnia vestita. The sequence goes on from JADDOH010018120.1 coordinate 20,004, forward strand.
TTTTTCGACTGCCAAGATGCCGTATTATTTGTTCCATATTTTTCGATTGTTCAATAAGAAAAGCGTTTTCGAAAAAAGAGTCTTGATATCTACTGCTTTGTTTAGTCTATTTTATTTCTTATTTCAAGTAGAATTTCATTCAGCTTTTTTTAGTAAAATATGATAAGCAATATGAAATATATACAAGATCTTACTAACCTAGTTTACAATATTTTATTTGAAGCGAGAGAATTTATAATTATCAATATTAGTAACATTAAAAATTTGATTTAAATTTTTGAAAATTTTTCCTATTTAAATAAACTTTTATTCAAGCAAATTTTTTTTAAATAGTTATGCGAACACGGAATATGTGTCACATCAATATTCTTACTATTTTCAAACTGAGCTAAACGCTTGTGCTATGAAAATAGGACTAACTTGCTAGTCTGGAGTGAGGTTCCAACCCGCGAACTTTGGATCTTACCAATTAATTTATAAAACTTCATATTAGAAAAGATAAGTCAAAATTATTGAAAAACAAAAATGTTAACATTCAAATCGCTAATCACCACAACTATAGTCTTAGAGGAAACGTTGGTTTAGAGCTAATTTAAGATATAACTACCACGTAATCCACACGTACATAAAAGTTGCATTTTACATAATACATATATAATTATAGATAATGTACCTGTAATTATTGACGGTAGTAGTTCAACTAAGATTGTTATATAACTAGTTGATAGTTATAGATAGTACAAAATTATTATTACTTCTAGTAATAAACGACGTAATTTCGAAAATAAAGTACGGTCGACAAGTATAAATGTCATTTAACCAGTCAATCAACTTAATTTGAATAATTTTCTTACACTTAAGTGTAATTTAGATCTGATAAAAAGGGTCAGAGACGATAATAAAATGAGTCGCCGTTACCGACAGCGGGCTTTTTTACCTAATTTATATTTAACAAAAACGACGGTGTACAGATTTGACCTAAGATAACATTATCTACGTTGTAGCATAGGTATTCTTTGATAAAATGCGCCGCTTGCTTATTATGAACTTCGAATCGCATTTTTTTAGGAAAAAATGAAAATTGTTTTCAAATCAATCACATTTACATAAAAAAAATTCGATATAATGAAAAGTTTATTCCTATTGTTTATAATAGTAGCCGGATCCTTGAGAACTACTGTGTGGAGAAACAAATATATGATGATCAAGAGTAAAATGAAAATATATTAAACCAATGTAAGACCAATCATGACATAGGTATTGAAGAGCCGACATACGAGAACGAAACCCACTTAAAACTTACTAACTAACTAACCATCACACCGTTTCTCCGCAGAGATATGCAGAGAGGATTGAACGCCACACTCTTCTATCCTGGCACACCACTTTTGCTTCGGTCGCATTCATACATATTCTCATACAAATTCTACGTTTGTTGGGGCTTTTAACAGGGCCATCCTCAAATACTTGTAGTATCTGATCGTGCCAGGTCTTTCGCGGACGCTTTCTATATCTGTTGCCTTCAAGACTCGCCTCATATATTTTCTTAACCATCCTTTCCTCGTTCATACATTCCACATGACCAAACCATCTCAGCACTCCTTGCTTTATTCTATCTACCACAGCCAGCATAACATTCACTTCTAATTTGTTCATTCCTCACTTTATCGACCAAAGATTTTCCACACAAGCGTCTTAGTGACCACACTTCCACCGCATTCAGTCTACTTTCATTCCTCCTTTGCCAATTCCAGGCTTCACTTCCATACATGAGGGTTGGCACTAGAACCACTTAACAATCCCCGAAATAAAAATTCTCCAAACCATTACGTGAGTGACCATCAAAGACAGAGTAAAAAAACTCAGAAATTCGGAAGATCTGCAATGTCCAAGATTTCATGCGATGGAGAAGAAATAGAAGAAGATATTGGGTAGACCACGTGGACAGAGCGGATTCGAAAAGAGTGGTTAGAATAGGGAAGAACGAGATCCAGGAAAAATACCAAAACAATGAAGGGACAGCTGGTCATCCATATCCCAGGAGAGGGAGCCGAGAAACAACAGGACACAATTTTTAGACATTTTTTTGTGTAACTTTGTGAAAGGCCATATTAAAAGACGCAAATTATTTTTTTATGGTTATTTTTGGCATAATTCTGACGGACGCTCTACATATCAATATTCAGGATTTCATGATTACATATCAATATTCAAACTCCATCTATTACATCCCCTCTTCTGCGCCTAATGACCACGCCCACATACCCACCGGACTCATGTCCACCCCACTCCTCACGCCATCCTTTAGTCTTAAGTTTAGTATTAGTAACATTACTGAAGATGATGCGCTAGCATCGAAAATGTTCTAATCATTATAAATAAACGTAATATAAATAAATATAGTGAAAGAAAACAAAGTTATAATTTATTAACATATTTTTTAACAGGACACAGTCTTAACACAAGCAGAAGAAGAAGTTTATTCCTATAATAGCCCAGTTATCAATTGCCCTTAATATTATCGGTAAATTTGGCATTATTTATTAAACCTTTGTAGCGTTAATATAACCAAGTCAATTTTTTGGTTGAATTTATTGTCTGCATCGATCTGTGGGGCAAATCTGGCTAAGATCTTGGCTTTGCTTGAATTTGAATGTTATTTGATGCCTTTAGGATGCCTTAACCCCTTCAAGATCAGATAAATGACGTCCTGGAGCGGGCTGACTATGGCGTACTTCAAATGCAGTCAGTCAACCCAGCATCAGACGTAACGCACGAAGTAAAAAGGTGAAATTGGCTGGCGTGTGAATCTGGTTATTCAACAGTTTGCATTCTGCACACGAGGAAGTGATCATTTCTACTATACGCAATACGAAAACACGGTCGGCCTACAAACTGGCGGCGGATCAGATAAACGCCGCGGTCGCATAACACCGCAACGCACCACGCATGGGTGTTGGAGAAACTAACCAGCAAATAGTGCAGCGCATCGGCCAGGTGGAAAAACTTTTTTCTCCATTTTCCATGTCACTAATACAAGCTCATTTAAGATGGGAGACACGCTATGAAAACACAAAGAATGTCAAAAGGAATAAATACCAAGTGAATCAAAAAAATTTTGAAAATATATCTGAATTTTGAACACGTCGTTTTAAAGATAAAACAAATTTTCGAGGGGAATATTCTTCAGCTGTTTCTGCGGATCTTGCTTGTGAATGACATGATTATTTATTTAATCAAGATAATGATCGAATCATGTCGAAAATGATTTGATAATGTATAGTCATCCACTTTATATAAATGTTGAAAGTTTCAGATCTCTAGCTAATCGGGAAATTGGAGAAAAATCAATTACAATATTCCACCTCAACAAAAAGAGTTTAAAAAATAATTAATAAAATAATCAATAATTAATTAAATTGTTTTTGTGATTCAAAATTTTAAAAGCCACTTTCTCAATTCAATGTTTTTTGGGTTGGTCGCTTTCTATATAACTACGTCCAATTTTACAGTAAGTTTTAATCATTTTACATTACTTGTATTCAAGAGAAGGAATTCTGAATATTCTGGAATTTTCTTCATTATTACACTTTCGTATTAGTTAAAAGTTTTAGAGAAGATAAATCTGAAATATTGAAAAAAAATAAGGACATTGATATTTTCGACATATAATTTAGGCAAGAATCTACTTATAAAGGATTGAAGACCAACTCTGTTACACCCTGTATTTAAGATGATCATCTAATATAAAATAAACAAAAAATTATACGCCTCTACAAATATTATATAAATAACTTAGCTGGTAATACTGTCGTGCACTTACTGCGTTTATCTAACTCATTATATGCCCTAACTTTTACACCAAGAAAACAATTATTATTAAAAATATTATAGTGTGTCACGGGATAGCAGGTGAAAAGTTGTGTTTATATGTGCGTGACGAACGCGGTGAAATGATTTGATATAATAATATAATTTTCCGACTGAATAATGATTTCTAGCTTCATTGGATAATTCTCGACGGCTCACGGCTCTAGTCCACCGTGCACACATCAATTCTCACAGTTGATGTTCTGTATATCCATTGGGTGAATTCGATTATCTCAAGCAGCAGCAAAACATATAAAACGTATGTAATTTAATGTTTTTTTTTAACATCATCAATGTAGTATATATGGTTCTAATATCGAAAAAGTCCAAAGCGAAAAAAGCTATAATATGTAATTATAATATTAACTATGTGTAATATTTATAGAAAAAAATAATTCTTAAAAGTAATGGTGTAAAAATAATTTGTTGAAAGATATTAAGGGTAACCATGCCGTAAAACTGCTATGGAGTTTGGAATGTAAATAAATGTATATTTGGAACAAATAAGGAAAATAAATATTGAAAATAAAAGAAATAAAAAGGGTGTTTGTGAAGACTTTCAATTTTACATCTCAATGTACACGGCACTGAGACCATTCTTTCCTCTTTCATTAAAAATCCCGTACCATCTAACACCCTAAGTGCTTTTATACAAAGTTGTTGTGTTTTTTGTTGTGGAAAAATTAGAATTTTTTAGAAATAAAATAAATTGTTAATAATAAATTAAATATTACCTTAATAAATATCAGCTACTTCTTGCAAATAGTTATCATTTATACATATTTGTTTTCATATTAGTACTTTATTATTTATTCATCTTCCATGCATTTATTTTTTATTTTATTAATGTCTATTCTTCGATTTATAATTTTTAGTATACGTTGTATCGAATTGTATTGAATAAGTGATTTTGTGTTTTATTTAATCTGACATTTCAAACCACAAAGAGATCGCTTCCTACGAAAATATCTTGTTGCGTATTGTTATTTCGTATCACATTTCTTACCATACATTAAACTGTTTTACCGATTCATAAACTCGGTCGCTTAGGGCACTAAATTTATCTCAACTAAATCTTTGACGCTTATCGTGTCTCATTCTATGGATGCGGCCTGTAAAAATGTGAGTCGACCGACGCACAATGGTCGGAAAATACAATCTGAGCGAGCGAAATTTATTTGTATTCTATACTCATTAAATAATAATAATAAACCAATTTAAAGATATAAAAAATAAAATAAATGTAGTATTGAAAACTTGATTATACCACCTAACCACACTTTATATTTAATTCTAAACTTGTCTTCATGACGTCCACAATTGATCTACTTTCGACGTATTTGTCCACAAAAATTTAACAAAGTTTTTTTTATTATATATTTTTGAATTAATCGCCCTTAAAACAGCTTTTTTTACTTCCTTTAGAAAAGTCTCGCTCCTTTAACCATACTCCAAACAGTTTTTTCCTTGGTAATCCGAGAGCTGGAAAATAAATAAATTCTGAATACAGGCGTACCGAAGTGCACTCCGATTGATTTTAAATCTGTAGCCAAGGTATTATTAGAGAACGATAGTTTACAACAATTAGAATCAATACAGGTCAATCCCAGTTTTGGCAGTCTAAGGCATGCAGAAAAAATTTACGATACTTTGTTAAAAACAAATCGTGGCTTTGTAGAATATTAATTGAATAAAAATGTGGATTATATAAAAAAAAAGTTACCAAGTTTATCGAATCCATAGTTCGAAGAACAAAATTCAAAAATATAAACACACCACTTTGGTACAAACACTCGTATCCGACTGACAATAACTCAACTTTATTTTTTTGCAACAACATGTCACTACCTGCTCGACTAGACACGAGGGGTTTATTCTAGGTAATTAACTATTAGTGGGACTTTATTACCCAAGGAACTAAGTTTATTTCGCTGCATATATTTTATTTTTATTACGAATTTCGTTTTTTGAATTTTGCGCGCACAGAATCTAATTTCCAACCTTTGTGCGACGCGGGTTTGGGTATTTTTCTAAAGACATCGATGCATGGAATGATACGCTTCGTAAAGGTGCAGATTTCCTAGCTAAACCGGTCGAGTCTGTGGAGTTGCATGACCAATGATGATAAACTAATGTAATGGCGACCATGCTCTAGTAACTATCAGGTTTAATAATTAAATGTTACCGCCACTTTTCCGAGATGAGAGTGCACACGCCGAGACAAGAGAGGAAAAATTCATAGATGAACACAACTGGCCGAGGTGACTATGAATAATTTGGAAAAAATATGAATAAAAAATATTGGGAGAAAACTGGTATTTTAAATATCGTTGTGAAAAAAACAATGAAAATCAACGAAAAAAACTAACCCATAAAAACCATGTTTTTATTATACTCCATATACTCATTGAAACAGGTTTCGCACCTACTCCACGCGTCGGGCTCGAAAATTAAACAATATAGGTACAAATTCTTAAAATTTCGAAAAATCCAAAATTATACTATAATAAATTATTAAATTGTTTTAAACGAAAATTTGTTAGATCATTTTTATCCTCGCCACGAGTCTGCCTGCAAAGTTTCAGAGCTCGATCCACAGTTTTTTCGACTGACAAGCAGATAAGCCGACAAGCAGACGCTACGAGTTAAAAAAAAGGGAGTAAAAAAAGAGAAATTTTGTCAACAAAATTTTTATACATTTTCACACAATTACTAGATTTTGTCCACAGAGCGATAATTATTAATTAAGACGAAACTATTTATATAGGAAACGTGCATGGAATTCATTATAGGGTGGTCCAGGGCATATTACCTGTATGAGCTGGTTTACTTTAAAAACATACTGGAGCTGGTCACTTTAAAAATATACTTGACTATACAAGGAATTAATTATTTGGAAATAATAATTTTCAGGCGTTCTGGATAACCTATAGTGATCTAGAGCCTACAATATGAAATACACAATACCTGGTTTGGCCAGTGTTAAATATGGAGAAATGGAGGCGATGATTGTGGTGAATGGAGCTTCAGTAAGATGAAGGCCTACCAATCCTATCCCTATAATCCTCTTTATCTTTAATTCATTCCCACTCCATCCTCCGCCTTTTTTCAATACGCCTAGCGACATCTCTGGTCCTGTATGGACTCGATCGCATTTTTAATTCCTACCGCATTATCACCTGTTACATGTTAATTGCCTGACTTGAGTGAAGAAACCGCGTTGTACCGCATCTCTTAAAAGTTCGTTTTTTGGACCATTGTTCAGAAAATATTATCTTATAACCCGCATAAGCACTTGTATTGGAATATACGGCAGCCGTGGATTGTGTCATCTCGAGTTGCAGTTGGACCAAGAATCTTTATTTGGAAGATTAAAATTAAAAGGAAGAAAGAGGCATTTCCATTTCTTATCCAACATCCAGAATTGAAAAGGTAGGATTTCTCCTTATTTGTTGTTCATATTTACTGCAATATTCGTGTCTATTTCTTTGTTCATCCACCGGCCAAATCTCCAGCATCTCGTTACATTATAATTCGCGCGAATGAACGATTGTCTCTCCTAACAAATTTCGATAAAACCGCATCTATTTGATTAATTAAAACCCGCTTCACCAATACCCTAAAGCAGGTAGACCAATCGGAGGTCTTGCCAACTACCCGACAAGTAGAACCAAAGAGACGAACGAAACTTCAAGCGCGAGCTGTACGTAACTCGCCTCTCTCCTACGTCATCCTTCTTTAGCCGTACGGTGTTTAGCGTAAAAATAAATAATAATTTAGTCGGAGGATATTGCGCTATATAAGGCTGATAGCAGGCAAGACTCTGAGGGATCGCGTGAGGAACACCAGAATAAGAGATATGTGAGGCTGAAGACATTGTACGATAGAGGAGACAGCGATGGAGGGACTGGTGTGGTCATGTCCAGAGAATGGACAGCACTAGACCCCCTTATATCGCCCTCTCGGAAAACCTCCCAAAATATTTATATTTATTATATTTATTTATACAGTACATACAAAATAATGTTTTTTATAATAAATTAAATTTATGTTATAACATTTAAAGGCATTATACTCCCCATAATATTAGCCAATAACTCGAGCTTATGGGAGGAGTTACTGCAAGCCAAATTAAAGTACAAAAGCAGAAACCATTTGAGACATGTGGGCAGTGTTACAATACATCGTTGTCCAAAATCAAAGATTTGACTTTTTTCTTAAGCTGTTCGTATTTCGGAATGATTATTTCTTGAAATTTGATTTGCGACAACAATGTATCGTACTATATGAAAGAACAGCTGGAAATCCACCTCACAGAAGGCGCTTTCCTCTGGAGAACAGACCATATAAGTCTATTAAAAGGAAGAAGAAGAAGAGGCTACAGCCACTTTATTTGAGTTTAAAATAAATTTAAATAGTAGATTAATTGAAAAAATAATAGACACTTTTTTTCCGTACAACATGATTATGATCTTTTTAAAAAAATACAATTCATTGATTCTAGGCTCACGAGGCTGTATCATTCGTGTGGATGACCATTTTATTAATTGTGCGCAAGAAAGTGTAGTTTCTTCAGAGAAGTATGTAGTTGAATGCAGTGGCCGCCATTTCAGACTGCAAGTGCGAGCGAGACCGCGTCTCCAACTGGTCTTCTGCGAAGCCTCGAGTGTGAGCGCGACGCAAGGTGGTCACTCGTCGCTTTCTAAGACGGATTGGACAGAGCGCGGATTAATCAAATGGATAGAATTTATCAGTCGCGATCTAGTATACAGGGTGTTCTTATCGAAGCATGCGTAATTTTGAATACAGGTATATTACCGATACAAGGAAGTATCACGCGTGGACTACTGCAATGGTATCCACGCTGGCCTACCGATGTTTCAGATCGATAGACTACAATCTATTCTAAACGCTGCAGCATGGATAATATATGGAACGTCAAAATTCTCGCACATAATATCCCTTCTGCGAGAATTGCACTGGCTTCGTTTTCCTGAGAGAGTAGAGTTCAAACTGTGTTGGTTGATGTACAAGGCAACTCATAACATGGCACCTCTGTACCTTCAGAAGCTCTGTATTCCAGACAACATAAATGGGAGACGTCAAACTCTTAGGTTAGCGTCTACTTCAGCGGTGGGAAGGATTGTGGAACCGGCAAGTCAGTTCCAGAAAACTAGGTTCAGCAAACGGGCATTTGCGGTGGCGGGTCCCAAAGCGTGAAACTCTTTGCCCTCCCTGATAAGAAACACGGATTCAAAGACTTTATTAAGAAAATACTTAAAACGCATTTGTTTACAAAATCTGCCCCAGAACTTTTTTAATATTCGTTGTATTCTTTTACTATTTTATGTTTTAGGCTGCTTTTCTTTCTCTTTTCTTTTTCATTTTATTTTTCATTTTGTTATTCTATGATTTTAGTATGTAAGAGTTTTTTGTGTGTAAAGCGCCCTTGAGGTGAAATTTTCACAAAATGGCGCTATATAAATAATCCAATATTTTTATTATAAGGAAGCGTCATTACCCACTTCGGCAGACAGACTAACACCCCTATTCTCAGGATAAAAACATCGCTATATTATCTAAACAGTCATGCCTTCTTCTTCTTCAGCCTTCATTTCTCCACTGCTGGATATAGGCCTCTTCCATTCTTCCTTGTTATTCGTTAATTGTAGCCATTTCTTTCCTCCCACAGCAGCTATATCTTCGGCCCATCTCTTTTGAGGTCTTCCGATGCCTCTTTTATTCTCCCAATCACGATCCATGATATCCACTACTCTAGTTCTGCGCTTAATTTCGTCATTTATGTTGTTGTGTTAAGTTTACGGATACTCCCCTGTCTTATCCGTAAGCTTGACACAAAGAAACATTGCTCGTATTACGCACCGCACCCACACTAACTCGATTGCAAGCTTATAAGAAAAGACCTCTCAATGGATAATATAAAAAAATCACTATAAGTGGTCCTAAGGTATATAATAATGACAAAATAATCAGTACACAGGCTCAATACGGAAATGTTTCTAACTAGTCATGTCACGATCATTTAACGTCTTATTGCCAAGTAATGAATGCGAACTCACGTAAAGTACGCCATGCGTAAAAAAATCAAATACATAAGAATAGACCAGCAATTCCGAAAATTACAGTGATATGAAACAACAAGACGCTGAGATTCCTAATTCAAAATCAAAATAAATGATTGTTAATCTAGATAAGGGATGGTGAACCTTTTTCCGCAAGTGTGTTGAAATACACGCAGAATTTTATAGTGTCCGATAGCAATAAAGAAAAAATAAAAATTATAACACTTATTTAAAAATATATAATCTGAATGACTATTTTGTTATTGTTTTTCTAATATTTTTTTAATAAGTTTATAATGCTATACTTAAATTAATTGTCTGATAATAATACGGACATCTGAAGTTCTTGATTACACACAATTATTGGAATTTTTTAAGAATTGGACTAGTAGTTAAATTTAATTGATTATTAGTAATATTTTGTTTACTTTTACATGCTTAACTAATTTCTAATGATTCTAAATTATTTAATTTCAGACCAAAATTATTTATTTGTAGAATAGGAAGTCCTAAATTTTTAACAAAACCGTGATCATTTTCTGATAAATGATTTGAAAATTCAGAAAAACCTTGATTATTCAGACATCTTAAATGCTCTTTTACTCTTACATAAAAATAATAAACAAATAAAGCATATGAAAAATATACGAAAAATTTTAAATAATGGAAATTTCTGTTTAACAAAAATTGATAAAGGTAATACAGTTATAATAATGGACAAAGAAGACTATGTTTAGAAAACCAAAAATTTCCTTAAAAGTGAATATTTTGAATAATATCAAACGATTCTACACAAAAATTTCAAACCAATGTTAAAAATGTAATGAAAAATACAAGTGATTTATTTGATGAATTAACGTGCTAACAGACCTTATTTTAATGAACGCAAAACTTCCAACATTATATTCTCCATTGAAAATTCACAAAATTAATAATTCAATAAGGCAAGTGGTTTGTTACTGCAAAGCGCCAACTTTTATATAATGTTCTTTCATAATAAAAACTATTTATAAATAAGTTTTCAAATAATTTAGAAAAACAAGAAACAAAAGACATCATTCATTTTGGTATTTTGACATTTATAGAACTCCCTGACGATGGAAAGTTTTTACAAACAAATAATATATATTTTTTATATTTAAAACGTAATAACGTAAGTGTAATAAAATCATTGTAGGTACTACACAAATAAATAAATAAATAAAAATAAATTTATTTAGCTATTTTCTGTCATAAAAAATAAACATTTTGAAATTTTGTTTGTTTTCATTACGTAGTTGGATCTAAGGTCACGTGCATCCTTTGGACCAAATGTCCGTGGATCTTTTGTCGCGGTATGTATAACGAATCATCTATTTTCAAACGAAAACAGAGGATAACACAGCTAACCGAGTCAGTGGTCGGTTGCGGGGAAAGTGACAAAGTTTATTCTAGCCGCCAGCGCTTCGCGCGCCGCGGGCTCGCCGCCGCTGGTCTAGACGCCACTCTTCGGGCGCAAGTACTCCGGTTTGCCGGCCGTCAAGTTCACCGCGGGCGGGGGGAGGGGGGCGGCGCGCTGCATCGGCATTCGCGTCATGCCGGACGCCTGAACCGCGCTGACCTCCGCGGCCGCCGACCTTGGGGCGGCCCGCGCCAAGGACAGCGCCGAGCCCTTATGTAATTCTGCCCGACGGCCGTCCCGGGATTTCCTCGCCGGAAGGTGGACTTGGCGACGGAAAATCCAAATTGAGGAACCCTCGCACTTGAGCAATAAAGAACCAACAACTCGTGACAAGCAATTCTACTGATATTTGAAGACCCCATGGCAAGAAGTTGTTAACTAACATTCAAGTGATTTTGAGATTTTCTTTATTTATTTATTGTTTATTTACATTTACATTAGTTAATACAAGATACTAATAACTGCCACACTAGGTAAAAACCTGTTCTGTGGCAGTTATTCTCATATGGTATTTATGCAGTAGTAAAAAATGACAATTAAATAATCTAAATCTAAAAGAAAAGAAAATATACATACAAAATCAAGATAAGAATTTAAAGTAAATCATAGGAATACCAAAATTTAAGAGAAAAGAAAAGAAAATACACATACAAAATTAAGATAAGAATTAAAGTACTTACAAACATAAATATTATATTATAGTATAGTTTACATTATATAAATAGTTTTTACCAATTCAGAGGTCATGACAATTAGACATTTGCATTTCGCCTTTGGAAAATATGTTTTATTACTAATTCAAGATTAATTTTTATTGATTTACGTCACTAAAATATCAAAAAAGTATTTACAAAGTAAAAAAACGCATTTGTACACAAAAAAATTAAAATATACTAATTTTCCCTAAAAAAATGTAGTTAACAATCATTTTTTCGCCTCTGGAACTCATTTTTAATAGAACAACACCTTTTTAAAATTGGTAAAACACGGATATCAAACAATCCTTCAAATGCTATCCGTTTTTACCATCCATTATCCAAAATTACAAAATACCTGGCATTTTAATTAATAATACAAAACATGGTATGTACCATTTAAAATTATTGAAAAATAATATATAAGTACATATTACAATAGTCTTCAAATAAAAACTAATATATGCCAGTACTGCCAGAGTAAAATTTATATTAACCATAAATATTCCAATCAAATTAAAAGGCGTGTTAATTTCAGAATGATAGCATGAACATATTAATATTGAAGACAACATGTTCTTCCCATTAGTAACTGATTAGATTTTTATGAAAAAGTGTAGTTAACATGTTCATCCCTATGATTTGAACATGTTTTAATTATTTTTAAGTTCTGATTATTTCTTACTTATTTCTAATGGAAAGAGCGTACAATATTTAGTTTAGACGACTTATTAACTCATTTTTGACAAAAATGTTAGTTAAAAACTTTTTGCCATGGGGTCTTCATTCCTATAAACGCACGTGCTACAGAATACTAGGCTACTTTTTTTCTTCGTTTTATAATATTTTGAGCGTGTTCAAATATTTCAAAAATACAGTTCAAGAATAGCTACAGGATACTAGGCTACTTTTTTTCTTCGTTTTATAATATTTTGACCATGTTCAAATATTTCAAGAACACAGTACTCGATTTTATCCAAAGGGGACATCATTAATCAAGATACATATTTCAGAGACGAAAAGGGGACTTCCATATCTACTTATTTACTTACCACCACGTCGTTTCCCTGTGGGGGTAAAAAGAGAGAGGATAGAGCGTCACACTCTTCTGTCCTGACGTAGAACTCTCGCCTCATCCACATCTAATGGGACCATCGTATCTGGTTGTGCCACGTCTTCCGCGGTCACCCGCTCTTTCTGGCATCGTCAACACTTGCGTTATATATCTTTCTTACCATTCTTTCCCCGAATTCCCAGAATTCCCGAATTTCCCAGAATTCCTCTGTGTACCGCTAGTCTTGCCTCGGTAGACATATACCCGCAATCACTCTCCTCTCGATATCTTTCTCAACCTTCCCTCTTTACCCACATTCCCATATAAAAAAATAATGAATTCGTCTCTACGGGACCTTTGATATAGAGGTTGTTTCATAGCTAGTAGCATAAACTTTACAGATAGATTTCTGCCTTGATAATGAACTGCCTCGAAAATGTTGAAACAACCATGACCTTTACATACAGGTTACTGACTACAAGTATACTGAAATCCAAATGCAAGTATAGCAGATAATGGAAAGTCATAGAAAAACAAAAACAAACAAAGATAAAGTTCAAGCATAGATTAACCATCAATAAGGAAACAAAAACATAGACAATCAAAGACAAACATAAGAACTAAGCATATATTAAAAATCAATTAAGTAAGAAAAGCACAATAAAACAATCAAATACATAAATAATTGTTGATTATATCCTCCTGAAGAGGGACCTTTGGTCTCGAAACATGTTGAGTGTTTAAAAATAAAATTAGTGGTTTAAACAAAGTTAATTGTTTTAATTATAATCATATGAAATGTTGACAGTTACGGAGATGAACGACATCAAAATTTGCAACTTTTTTTTCAATATTTCTGACTAATTTTCTGTAAAACCAATGGGAACCACTACATTAACTCATAGATTCAACCATATCCCCACTTATCTATTACTAAACTAAATTCGGTGCGGGAAAACTGAATTTTCAGAAATAGTAAAGCCAACATCATTAAAGAGGCTTCGGACAGCCACTATCCATTCAAAATTAATATTGATGTCATTTATAACCTATCCATTCAAAATTAATATTGATGTCACTTATAACCTATCCATTCAAAATTAATATTGATGTCACTTATAACCTATCCATTCAAAATTAATATTGATGTCACTTATAACCCATCCATTCAAAATTAATATTGATGTCACTTATAACTATCCATTCAAAATTAATATTGATGTCATTTATAACATATCCATTCAAAATTAATATTGATGTCACTTATAATCTATCCATTCAAAATTAATATTGATGTCACTTATAACCTATCCATTCAAAATTAATATTGATGTCACTTATAACCTATCCATTCAAAATTAATATTGATGTCACTTATAACCTATCCATTCAAAATTAATATTGATGTCACTTATAACCTATCCATTCAAAATTAATATTGATGTCACTTATAATCTATCCATTCAAAATTAATATTGATGTCACTTATAACCTATCCATTCAAAATTAATATTGATGTCACTTATAACCTATCCATTCAAAATTAATATTGATGTCACTTATAACCTATCCATTCAAATTATAGGATGTCACTTATAACCTATCCATTCAAATTAATTTGATGTCACTTAGACCATCCATTATCAAAATTAATATTTGATGTCACTTATAACTATTCCATTCAAATTAATATTGATGTCATTTAAAAAAAAAAAAAAAAAAAAAAAATACATTCCATGCCTGCTCCAAAATTTATCTATGAATGTCACTTAATAATCTTCCTCTCCCTTCCAAATTAATATGATCCCGTCAACTGTATATCACCTAGTCATCTTTCACATTGTTACATTATTGTACCACCTCTTGCTCTCTCTTATACTCCGCCATCCATCTTTCAAAATTAATAATTGATGTCACTTATGACAGTTACCCATAACCCTACCACTGCCCCATTATAGAGCCCCTGATGCATTTCTCAGACCTTATACACTTATCGTGCTATGTGTTAGATACTTATAACGCCTCCTCCCACGTCTCGCCTCGCCATTCAAAATTAATATTGATGTCACTTATAACCTATCCATTCAAAATTAATATTGATGTCACTTTAACCCAGCCATTCAAAATTAATATTGATGTCACTTATAACTATCCATTCAAAATTAATATTGATGTCATTTATAACCTATCCATTCAAAATTAATATTGATGTCACTTGTAATCTATCCATTCAAAATTAATATTGATGTCACTTATAACCTATCCATTCAAAATTAATATTGATGTCACTTGTAATCTATCCATTCAAAATTAATATTGATGTCACTTATAACCTATCCATTCAAAATTAATATTGATGTCACTTTAACCCAGCCATTCAAAATTAATATTGATGTCACTTATAACTATCCATTCAAAATTAATATTGATGTCATTTATAACCTATCCATTCAAAATTAATATTGATGTCACTTATAATATCTATCCATTCAAAATACTATATGTCACTGTATAACCTATCCTTCAAAATTAAATATGGATGTCACTAACTTAAAACCTATCCATCAAATAATATTGATGTCACTTATAACCCCTCCACTTCACATTAATATTGATGGTCACTTTAACTATCCATTCAAATTAATATGGATGTCAGTTATACTATCCATTCAAAATTAATATTGATGTCACTTATAATCTATCCATTCAAAATTAATATTGATGTCACTTATAACCTATCCATTCAAAATTAATATTGATGTCACTTATAACCTATCCATTCAAAATTAATATTGATGTCACTTATAATCTATCCATTCAAAATTAATATTGATGTCATTTATAACCTATCCATTCAAAATTAATATTGATGTCACTTATAACCTATCCATTCAAAATTAATATTGATGTCATTTATAACCTATCCATTCAAAATTAATATTGATGTCACTTATAACCTATCCATTCAAAATTAATATTGATGTCACTTATAACCCATCCATTCAAAATTAATATTGATGTCACTTATAACCTATCCATTCAAAATTAATATTGATGTCACTTACAACCTATCCATTCAAAATTAATATTGATGTCACTTATAACCTTCCGAAGTAACTCGCTTCCTTGGCGCACAAATAATTAATTAAGCAGTTGCTATTTTCGTGTACTGTCCAGGTGAAGTTTGTCACCTTCAAAGTTTGAACCGGACAATGAATGCACTTTAAATGCAGTGCACGCATTTTACAGGAAAACCCAAAAGGTAACAGAGTGTTAACATGTAGTAAAACAAAGCTGAAATGGATTGGGAGAAAAAAGAATGAGTCAATGCTAAAAATATAAATGGCGATATTTTTGGTGTTTAAAGTGTTATTGGAGAACGGCCCTGTTAAAAGCTTCAACAACCGAAGAGCGTGCATGAGATGTGTAAAAGTAGTGTGACAGGACATAAGAGTATGGCGTTCTACCCTCTCTGGAAGGAAACGGCGTAATGGTTAGTTAACTTTGAGGTTGGACAGAATTAATCTAAAAAAACCAACAAACTAAATCACATAAGATTTTTTTTTTGATAATATCAGTTATTGTGCGTCCGTCCTGACGACGATACGGTGGTATCGAAATCGTGCATTAAACGTTCAACGTTAAAAATAATCAATATGGTTTATACAAAGTTTTTTAACTGACAGAAACACAAAAAACCGTATAATTTGTAATTAAAGGCGAAATGTATGTCAGAATATTAATGTGCGAGGTATTCTATTTTGTTATGTAAATTGTAATTTTGTAAATAAATTATACGAATCACATTAAACAATAAACAGAAAAAGCTACATATCAAAAATTTTTGATCTTCAATGTTGATCCTTGTATTATAGTGAATTATCTAAATATTATTACCAATTAAAACGATGTAATTTACCTTAATTATTAAAAAAACTATGTTCAAAAATTTAAATTGCATTGTCATAGATAAAAATTGTAATTAAATAAATTTAATGCAGGATTAAAATAATCTAAATAGTAAAATCCGTCGCTAGGTGGAACACGTATGTCATGTGTTGAAAAAAATGTGCCTTTGTCTCACTCTAATTTTCAAATCGAATTAAATACAAATCGCGTTTAATAATGTATACAATACAGAATTAATTGATAAAAAAATTTTAAAATAAAGAAAAATATAACTAACTTTTTATATATTAAAGCATTTTCAAATCAAATTTCAAAACATCTGCAAAAAAATATTAGACCTGCATTTTATACAAATAATAATATAGGGAAACTCGTCATAAATTCAAAAGATAAACATAATATATTTAACAATTCAGGTGTTTATAAACTTTCGTGCAAAGATTGTTTTATATTGGAAAAACCGGTCGAAATATTAATGTAAGAGTTAAAGAGCATTTAAGATGTCTGAATTATCATGGTTTTTCTGAATTTGCAAATTATTTATTAGAAAATGATCACAGTTTTGATAAAAATTTAGGACTTTGTATTTTACACATAAATTATTTTGGTCTGAAATATAATAATTTAGATTCATTAGAAATTACTAATGCATGTAAAAGTGAACAAATTATTATTAGTAATCAATTAAATTTAACTACTAGCCAATTCTAAAAAATTTTCCAATAGTTTTGTGTAATCAGGAACTTCAGCAATAATATTTAAAAATAAATTTTTAAATCATATAGAAAACCAAAAAACAAAAGACATCATTCATTTTGATATTTTGACATTTATAAAACACCTGATGATGGAAAGGTTTTTCCGAAACATGCATGTGTAATTAATGAATATAAGTAGATTAAAACAAATACTAAAATCTTTTTTTTTAAATGTCCATCTACAAAGTTGCTCAACCAATTGAAAAAAATATTTTAATATTTGTTTATACGCATCTTATATAAGTGTGTTATGAATTGTTATTGCTTGGAATCCTCCTGTCTGCTTTAGTACAGGCTAAAGTCTAATTAAGGACACACATAACATATTTACTCTCTGAATGTAAAATTCCACAAATGAAAGACCATAAAAATATTACTATTTTTTAGTAATCTCTTTGTGCGTATTTATTATTTTTAAGGTAATGGAAAAATAAGGAAACGATTCCTTTTTGCAATGACGTCTGAATAATTGCGGTTCACGCTAGCGACCGACGCGTTTAAAAAAACCCAGAAGGTCCGACCAATGACGCCCTTACAGAGCCGATTGCTTGTACGCTCTTTGCATCCGTAAGTTGTGCCTTCAGTCGAGGTCTGCCTGCTTGCCCTTAAAGAGTTAACGTTTTCTGAAGACGTTTATTGAATACGTTATATCAATCAACTTAAATAATATTCATTAAACTTAATCCCCGTTGGCCTAAAGGGCGAAAAAGAGAGACCTCTCATTATTTTCTATGTTATGTGCTCTAATATCCGTTGTGTTTTATATACAGTATATTACCCAATTCCATGTCTCCCAGTCAATCTCCATCATTAATTAATCATAAAATTTGAATCATTTACATTTTAATTTACGGGACAGTTATCATGCGTCCGTCATGACGAAGATACTGTGGTTTCGAAACTGACCGACATTAAACACAATCAATGTGGTATATAAAGAGTTTGTTAGTAAATCTGTCCCAAACGCAAAACGACGCAAAATTCGAAACGAACTCGAATAGTCAGTATACGAAATGCATAGATACGGAAATTAATTCAAACAGGTATAATATTTTTTTTACAAAAATATGCGTGTGATAGAATTCTTTCACGAATACTAACGCTAGTGACTTTTATAGCATCGTTATTAGCAGTACAACTAAGTCTATGATTGGTTTAAGCCTTGGTAGTATAAGCTACATTATTATAACGGAATTCACGAATACAAGCATCTGAAACTATGGAAGAAGATAGAGTATTCCGTACGGATATTAATTGAAAAACAGGAAAGACTTCTGGACGCTTTGTGGTTAACAAGTGGTCGCTATGTGATAGCTTAACACAGAAATTAGCACAGATACGCGGGGTGACCACTTGCGCAACCCTGAAGGTCTTCGCCATCGCACTTGACCAGTTTCTGTGGTGAACCGAAGCGAATCCGCCGACCGTAAAACTTGTCTAGAAAATAAATATTACAAACTTCGAGGAAATTAGCAGGCGAAGTCCGCGAGAGATCATTTTAAAACATTTGGGTGCGTGTATTTGTGGGGCGTCCATAAACTATGTGGCCTGATCTAGGAGGGTAGGGGGGAAGAATGCTTCGCTGGGCTACGTGGGGGGAAGGGGGGGTTAGAGTTGAGCTACGTAATGAAAAGAAAAATACCGCACATGGTGCATGCTAGAATATTTTAAAATATATTATATAGGGACGCCTTCATATCATCGTATTTAATAAGCTATTGATAATTCGCATACTAAGAATTAAAGATAAATAAACAATATCTGCGAGTAATCGCGTCCAAAAAATTATTTGAGCACTGACGTTATTAATTATAAAGAACTCCAATATTAAATATAAAAATTACAAAAATCAACAGACGATTTTTTTCTTAGTTCAATTTATTTGGCTAATGTATTTTTATCGATTTAAAAAAAAAACTGTTATAAAGTGATTAATTTCGCGCCATTAACTACGTCACGGATAAGCACATCGAACCATTTAAAAGATTTAAAAATTAATCAATATTAAATATATAAATTACAACGGTTTGTAAATTCGCGCCAGCTGCAGAGTATCATAGCCGGCCGATCGGAAGATTACAAGAGTAATTTTCAAACCTTTTTTCCAAACACCACATGTTCAAAGCATTAACATCTTCGATGCCCCGACAGACGAAATTCGTCGAAAATTTTGGGCCAATTACGGGGGCCAACGAACCCGCCCGATGCATGGCCGAATTGGGCAACGGCAGCCGCGGCTAACTCGCCGCCCAGAGCGCTCGGCGAGTGCGTGCGGAGCGGCCGGAGCACGCCGCCGATGGGAAGAATGTAATTCTCGTTACAATGATTCACGGCCTTCCTGAGTCATTCGATTCTTGGTTGGATTCCTTCTTTTGCACCTTTATTACGTCCGCTTCGAAGCCAACCAAATGCCAGGGGTTGTTAATTAGACGTGTTTATTATTTTTTAATTCAATTAATTCACTATACGTGGATGGCCATTTATTAAAAAAGTAATATTTTCACAAGACAAGTGGCCATTGATTAAAAAAGTAATATTTTCACAAGACAAGATGTATTTCAATATTTCACTTTGCTCCTGAAATATTATTTGCAGGTATTTTGATCTAAAAAAATACTTTTTAGATAGAATTTTATATATTTTATTTTCACAGTAAGCAACCACATTGTGGCGAGACATAATATCTTTATAATCTTTAAATAAAATAACTCTTGGTTTAACTTTATTGAGTTTAAACCAACTAGTTTCGACTCACAGCTGAGCCTTCATCAGGGTTCAGTATTAACTTAATAGTTAAACAAAGAGTTATTTTATTTAAAGAATTTTTATATCTTTTTTATATATGCGTAGTATAAAAGCGACGGCAGCAATATCCAAAAAAAAAATTAATGCAGTCATCGAGGATTACTAATTTATAATGTACTAAATTCGAGATTTTTTAGGAAACCTAGCCTATAAAATTATAGGAAACATGATTTTGGAAGGGATAGATACATAAAATGTAGAATTCTGTACATTTTAAATTAGTAATCGTCGGTGACTGCATACAAAACATTTTTTTTTTGGATATTCCTACCTTTGCTTCTATATCCCACATATATTGTATTTTTAGAAGAGATTACGTGTTTTGATTTGTATTTCTCTGGAACAAAAATAAACATTTAATATAAAGCTGAAATTAAAACATAAGTTGTTCATGGGATATGGCCAGTTAAAAATAATTAGTTTCTAATTGGGTTAATGCTAATTAAAAATAATTAGTTAAAATAATTCTTGCGAATGATATAATTAGCAATAAAGTGCAATTACTTGTGTACATAGCAGTGCATTCAGATTTACATAGTAGTGATATTAATAACTCACGTGCGATATCTATCTTGTCCAATACCGAAACATTAATATTTTAAAAAGTCAACTGTATTTTACTGATCTGGTATTAATTTGTTAGGATATAATTTTATTGACCGGGTGCCTCATAGCTAGTAGCAGAAACGTCGAGGTCTTCATGTAATTTTGAATAGAAAATGTTCTTTATACTTTCGATGAAATGTTGACAGTTACGGAGATAAACAACATCAAAGTTTGCTTTTTTTTCAATATTTCAAGTAAAATGATAATAATCTTACTTCTATCAAAGTGATTAAAATTTCAATATTCTATAGAAGTTACTGTAGTGCTAGTCCAACGATTTTTTTTAAATAAGTCAAAAATATTGAAAAAAAATGCAAACTTTGCCGAAAGTGTAAAGAACATTTCCTATTCAAAATTGCATGAAGAAGACTCCCCGAAGTTTTTGCTATTAGTAATGGGAAACCCCGTATAAATATAGAAATATATTTGTGGGTTCTGGCGTCATAAAATATGCACTGGTATTCACTTTGGAATTTCTAATTACTATCTTCAACTCGCAGCTTGATTTCTTTTATGAGCTGTGGAGCTTTGAAATATCTTTACTGTCAAAAATAGGACAAGACGCCATTCAGTGTGCGCCATTTTTAATCAATCCAATACGTCAAAATGTGTCACGAGCGAGCAATGTCTCTTCGGGAGAGGAAAATTGAATAAGCCAACTCAACTTGCTGAGCAACGATTGTGAACTGATAAAGTTGGTATTCTTGAGATCTGGGCGCTCAAGTGATCAGAGCTGTGTTGACGGCCCTCCAGTTGTGTATACGTGTATCGGAACGAGGAAAAAGCGCTCTCTAAAATTTTGTTTATAATTTACCTTCATGGCTATGTTATCCTGTTAGATTTATCCTATTACACTTCACACAAATTGTATGCCTTCGAAATGCGTAAACAGACATTCCGAACTATTCTGTAATTAACAATATTGCTATTTTGCTGATTGTTAGCCTCAAAACTAAAAAATAGACTACAGCACGCCTTATTCTTAAAATAGCAACATTGTTATGATAGTGATTTTATCCCAACACAAAAAATTAGCAGGACGTAACAGTTTATGTCCGAGGAATTATTTAATCAATTTAAATTTATGACTGTTGCATTTTTAGATGAGACCTGAAAAATAGTCGTGAATATCATGGTCAAATTAATGTGGCATGTCGAGTGAGAGGAATGTGGAGTGTAAGGGATTTATAAACACTTTTCATTCAAAATCCGGGACGGAATTGCTTACTGTGTTTCTACGTCTACATGAACTATGGTGCAATATAGTTTTTCAACACCCAACAGTTGTAATGGCATATAAATCATTTTAAATCAAAATAGGTACATCAATGTGTTGTAACATATACATATATTTTGATACATAATTTTATAACACATACATACATTTTGTAACAATATTCAAGGCTATTTATTTATAATATGGCCCCTCAATACATTACCGACTTCTGCATTCCATTTTCCACAAATGACAAACAGCTAACACTTCCCTCAGCATCAACATCTAATACAAATGGGCTAGTTGAAGTAAATCACTTCCACAAAACCAATTTCAGTAACCGTGCTTTCGCGGTGGGTGGACCAAAGTTATGGAATAAACTACCTAATAAACTGAGACAAGCAGACAGCTTACCACTGTTCAAAAAACAACTAAAGACAATATAAAGACGCACTTATTTAGACAATCATAAAAAAACCTATAGAATCAGACCGTTACAACACAATCTAATGTTTTCCAATCCTAAAATGCACTCCGCAAAAACACCTGATTCTTCCTGGCATTCCCAACTATATAGTTTTAAACGTCGATTCCATTTTTTGCGTGCCATTTAGTGAATAAGTAATATTAAATAAGGTTTTTAGCCAGTAAGTCGTTTTGTAATTTTTTTATAAGAAATGCCCTTGAGGTGAGTAGGTACTCACAAAAACGGCGCAATATAAATGATCCAATTATTATATACACGAACACATGCGTTGGACCTCCACGATTTCTGGATATTGTTTTGTAGGATCAAAGTTCTTGTGTAAAGCGCCCTTGAGATGAAATTGCTACGAAAATTATTTAACATCAAGCCTCTCAAAAGGCGCCAAAAACGATAATAAAAAAGTTCACAGAGATCAGCGCGCAGCTGTTACCTTCCCGTGTCTTGTGAATCCAGGATTTGACTCTTCAGCTACCTGAGGATCCACAAGCTGAAAGACAGTCGTCCTCGGAAACGAGGGAAAACCGGTGCTTGTCATCCTGTTCTACTTATACCTTGCTACTTTGTGGCTTGACTTATTAATTATACATACATTTCGTAAAACCTGTTTCCTAGGTCACACAAGCTGCGTGATTCATGTATGGATTATCAAGTCCGAATCACAGATTGATTCGTTCGTGCACGGACCAACCACTCCCACTATCAAATTCCAGATTGCAAAACATGAACCCACAGACAAATTCATTCATCAACTATTTCAGAAGCTCTGTAGGTGTAGGAATCTGTTTAAGCTAAATGGTTGAGCAGCAGCATTCAGGAAATCGTTGTAGGAGCATACCCGAATTAAATAAATACTTAGAATATACCAACAGAATAAATTACAGTTTAATGGACTAAATTTTTACTTATGTTTCGTTCCTCATCAATTATATATATATATATATATTAGGTCCTTACATATGAAATTGACGTTTTGCCGTACTGGCAAATTTGATCTCAAATATCTTCTCTTTGGTTGGGAATTCCAAATCCAAATTTATACAGCTATTTACTCATGTATTTGTGTTTTGAAAATTATAATTCATTTGTTTTTTCCTCAATTGTTTTTTTCTTTGCGTCACTCAGTTTACAAAATGAAAAACTTGAAATATCGCGTTATTTACGAGTACGAGTTCCACCGTGGCATCAGTGCTGCAGAAACGGCTCGAAGGATTAATGATGTGTATGGCGACGGTGCCGCAAAAGAAAACACAGTGCGTTTTTGGTTCCAACGTTTTCGTTCTGGAAATTTCGACCTGCAGAACAAGCCCCGTGGACGGCCGGAGACCAAAGTTGATAATGAAGAATTGAAGGCTATTGTGGAAGCGGATCCATCGCAAACCACATCCGAGTTAGCTGCAGGCTGCGGTGTTAGTGATAAAACTGTTTTAATCCACTTGAAGCAAATTGGTAAGGTGAAAAAGCTTGAAAGGTGGGTACCTCACGAATTGAGTGAAGCAAATCAACAAACGCGCGTTGACTGCTGCGTTGCATTACTCAACCGGCACAATAATGAAGGGATTTTAAATCGAATCATTACCTGTGATGAAAAGTGGATCCTGTACGATAATCGGAAGCGCTCATCGCAATGGCTGAACCCTGCCGAACCAGCCAAACCATGCCCCAAGCGAAAATTGACTCCAAAAAAGTTACTTGTGAGCGTTTGGTGGACTAGTGCTGGTGTCGTTCACTACAGCTTTCTTAAATCTGGCCAGACGATTACGGCAGATGTCTATTGTCAGCAACTGCCAACCATGATGGAAAAGC
>JADDOH010018121.1:0-18446 GCA_016648135.1 Agrypnia vestita
CAGAATCTTCAAGTTTGTGTTTACTGAGGTATTATGCCGTGTTGTTACGACCTTTCGGGCCGACGTTTCGGATCCCATTGCAGGGTCCATCATCAGGGCTGATGTGTTGTCTTGAATGTTGGTGATGTGGTTAAGTATCGGCTTGCAATACCGTGCCGAAGTCATGATGTGTTGTATTGTGTTGTGTGTGTGATTCATCTGTTGTCTGATCACTATCTCTGCGGAGTCTGCGACGAGAATGACTTTGAAGCGCCGGATACCAAGTTGTATTTAATTTGAGACCATCATCATCATCAAGCCGATACTTAACCACATCACCAACATTCAAGACAACACATCAGCCCTGATGATGGACCCTGCAATGGGATCCGAAACGTCGGCCCGAAAAGTCGTAACAACACGGCATAACACCCCAATAAACACAAACTTGAAGAAAGTAAGATAATTGTAATATAAATGAATAAATTAGAAACAAACAATATTAAAGTTAACTGGGTTAAATTATAGAAGTATCACAAAGGCGAAGATATTTATATATGAGAAATGTGGATGGACGTCTTGATTATACGATGGCTCAGGGCTTACAACCTGTATGAGCTGGCTTTTTACACAATGCAACGTTCACTAATTCATCTTAAGAACATCCACACATTATCAAAGTTCTATATATATATGTGGGAGTTGGTATATGTGAATCGACCCCTGGTATGTCGTCGAGAAGCTTCCCCTACAATGCTGCTTCTTAATGTTGATAGAGTCACCACTCCGTATTTCCAGAGTTCGGAGTTCTCTTGTGTTGTCGCTGATGAGAATGAAGTCGCGATCAGTTTACAGAATTTATTCAACTGTAAAAAAAGGCATAAAATTACAAGTGTAAAAGGAACAAAATAACGTAGAGTATAAAGACACAGTATGTGAAGTTAATCGGCGAGGGCTTCCGCCCAATATGGAGTTCGCTGAAGGAGTGAGATCTCCAATCGGTTAGGTTCCGCTCTGTATCGAGATCACTGGAGGAGTGAGATAATATGCGTTGGGCGTCAGGGTTCTTATAGTCGATCCGCACAAAGGAAATGCGAAGTCCCCTTTCCTCGTGTCCAGAGTTGCGCTGATGCGGCGGAGCGCTGCGCCCTCTGTTTTCGCGTGATGGGTTTCCACTGTCAGCGGCTGCCGCACCT
This sequence comes from Agrypnia vestita, assembly GCA_016648135.1. Taxonomy (NCBI): domain Eukaryota; kingdom Metazoa; phylum Arthropoda; class Insecta; order Trichoptera; family Phryganeidae; genus Agrypnia; species Agrypnia vestita. The sequence goes on from JADDOH010018121.1 coordinate 1,176, forward strand.
CTGTTGCGGCGGCAGATTCACTCGGTGTGTGTCCACACTTCGCTCGCATGACGGGCGCCTGGATTAGCCTTTGGTCCTGGCGCGTGTGTACTATAGGGCGTGTATCACCGACCCCTGTCCCGTACGCGCGACGTCGATATACGTGTGACCTAGATGGGTGGTCATCTGTATTGTGGTATGAATTCCACATATATTTATTCGAAATCAAGCAATCCATCGTATATTTCAACGATCTATGCTAGAGACAACCAGTTACGAAGTCTATGTATGTATAAGTAATTAAAATCCTTTGCTTAGTGATGAAAGTTTTAGTAAATAAGTCACACTTTATTCCCATCTCTGTACATATTTAATATGATGCGATTCTACTCACCACTGATGCATGTGCTCTGTCGGACTTCTCTCCGGCTCGTCAGTCTGCTTACTTTGCCCGACTGCAGGTTTCCGTTTGCCCCTCCGCAGGTTACGACGACGGGCACGCGCACGCGCCGGACGCGCAGTACTTCCAGTACGCGAGCGCGTCCCTCGCGCACTCGGCGCCCGCGCTGTCCATGGAGTGCGAGCCCGCGGTGCCCGTGGTGCGCGTGGTGAAGCGCCGCAACACGGCCAACAAGAAGGAGCGCCGCCGCACGCAGAGCATCAACACGGCCTTCGCCGACCTGCGCGACTGCATCCCCAACGTCCCGGCCGACACTAAACTGAGTAAGGTTAGTGCGGGCAAGCGAGATAGCCGAAGGACGGACACTATTAACTGCGCCTTCTCCCAGCTCAGAAATAGGATCCCAAACGTGCCTACGGACACCAAGCTATCGAAGGTACTAGGACTAGAGCGAGGGAGATGCGGTATTGTCATGTTTCCCTTTCTAACCACTCCTGCCGTAGACATGTACACCTTGTTGCTTTGTTTAATAAATCGGCCGCATATTGTTACTCGGGGTCACCCACAAGGCTCAATGCGTGGCCCGCTTGAATCGACAAGGCTAGCCAAATCTTTTGTTATTCGTGGTCACCCGCAGGGTTCAAAACATGGCCCGCTTATAGCAAAATTAAATTGTGAAGCGGTTGAAGGTTACGCTAACCTCATCTTTCGTTATTCACGATTACCCAGAATACTAATTTATGACGCGATCGAAGACAGGCCTAACCTCATCTTTTTGAAAAGCTTAATATGTGGCCCATTTAAAGCGGACGTAAATTTTAACGCATTTGAAAGCTAGGCTAGACTAATCTTTTGTTACTCGGGGTCACTCACAGGTCTCAATATGCGTCCCACTTAAGGCAGGCCTAAATTGTGATGCGTTTAAAGACATGTATAGCCTAATCAATTTGTGGCCCGCTTAAAGCAGATCTCATGACGCGATCACCAACAACTTTCAATATGTAAACCGCTTAAAGCAATTCATAATTGTAACGCGATCACCAGCAAGTTTCAATATGTGACCCGCTTAAAGCAAGTCTTAATTGTGACGCGATCGAAGAAAAGCTAGCCTTATCTTTTCAGATTTAAATTGTGGCGCCATTAATGGCTATGCCAGTTCTAGAGTGCATAGTTTAGGTATTAGAGCAAAATCTCATTTAATAATGGCCGTCTTAACAATTTGAGTATTAATTGGATTTAACTGTAATCTGGTCTAATCTGGAGTCTGACTTTGTTGAAGGAAATGCTTATGCCGAGGCACAAAATGTGATAATTAATGATATACAAGTTTCACTCCCAAATAATTGCAGCTGTTTACGTCTGTTAAGATCCGATTGGCGGCTTAGTGCCTAAACGTAAAACATTTCTATTGGGTAAAATGCAATTAATAATAATGCTTAAATTTTCATGACGACCAATATTGAATCAGGCTTAAATTATGATGAAATTGAAGCCTAATCTTTTATTAAATAGTGAAGCACTGGAGGCAAGACCATATTGAGCTTTTGTTATTAAGGATCACTTATAGGTCTCGATATGCGATCAGCTTAAGGCAGACCTAAACTGTGTCGCGATCGAATCTTGATCCTACCCTGATCTTTTGTTACTCAGGGTCACCCATAAAGCTCAATACGTGGCACACTGAAGGCAGACCATCTTGAGCTTTTGTTACTCAGAATCAATCATAGGTCTCGATATGCGGTCAACTTAAGGCAGACCTAAACTGTGACGCGATCGAATCCTGATCCTAGCCTGATCTTTTGTTACTCAGGGTCACCCATAAAGCTCAATACGTGGCACACTGAAGGCAGACCTAAATTGTGACGCGATTGGAGACCACTAGACCAGCCTTAGTCTATTCTTACTCAGGGTCACCCACAGGTATCAAGATGTGGCCCGCTTAAAGTAATTCGTACTTTTAAAAGGAAATTGAAATCCCTGTGTCCCCCAGCCAAAGGCTCTGTTTGGACTACTGTTTCTTGGACAGCCTAAAAAAAAGAATTATAAATTTAGAATCCAAACCATAATTTGATCCCATGCATTATAAATAATATCGTAATGTATTTTTGATTGATATGGTAGTTAACTTGTGGTGAAACATGATTATTTTAATTTAAACTAAATTAAAATTTATAATGCACACACTTTGAGTTATATTTATCACGAATAGATTTTCAAGACAGTACCTCTCATCCTCAGGTGTTTTTGATAACTATCTTATATACAGAATTTTGTCTACTTATTCGAATAGGCTAGCGAATACCGTAAAAATTACTGCACTCGGTTCCTCATAAAAATTGATAATAAACAGTCAGTAACCTAAAGAACTTAAATTCTGAGAAAACACTTATGACCCTGACGTCTCCTATCCTAAATGTGTTTCCTATAATGACCAAAAAATTCTCCCCACCACGAGACCCGCTATCATACTCGAATAAGTTGGCAAAATTCTGTGTAAATGAGTGTAATCTTTTTAAAATAATATCCTAAAGTCTTTACTAATATTAAACTTCTAAAAGGGAATCTGTTATATGTTTAATCAAGCTATGTGGTACAAAGCCATTTACATGGAAAAGTAGGTACGGAAGTCTTTGGGTGCTTATAGGGCTTGCGACCTTTCATGTGGCTGACTTAATGGATCACAATGTAACGTTGACCGATTCCACCCAGATTGACCACCATATCTATCAAATTTTTGGTGGTTGTATATATATATTATTCGGCCATATTCTGAAAATAGCAATATTGCTACATCTGTATCTTGACAGTTATTGTATAACATTGTAATGTCGTCAATGTTGACGTTTTAAGTTTGACAGTTTAGAAATTAATGTGATGATTCACAAATTGTGAATGGCCTAATGTTTGTCTACGTTTTAGAGTTTTGTGATTGATTCAAGATACAGAAATAGCAATATTACTATTTTCATAATACGACCGATTGTCTCATTTCATCTATGGACGAAATTTGTCACTACCATGAATTTAGTTCCACATTTTATGTTATTATTATTTTATTAATCATAGTTTTACGTTTCAGTTTAAACTTCTTCATATTCACTATATTTTCTATTGTTTTCGGTAGACTTTCGAAGATTTTAAGTTTTTTGTACATAAAATAATTTTGTGCAGTGTTTTACGTTAATTCTGATTTCTCATACTGTCGCCGCCTCTTGTATTATATGAATGAAAATCCTTCTTTAGAAAAAAACAAATTTATTAATCAATTAGAAAAGACATTTTATTTTATTTTTATATTTTCATTTATTGGTTTTCTTACAGCCATATAATTAATCAATCTTGAAAAAAACAATAATTGATGTACAGAGTTTTGGGCCAATTACAAGAAAACACATATATACAATCGATAAAAAATAAGAAAAAACATGTCCAATAGTGAGTTTGTGTGAGTGTGTGTATTTGTGTGTTTATTTATTTATTTTGTTTTGGGAAAAGTTAACAGCAAAACAATCTTAAAAATTTTCCACTGAATTTAAAAATTTACTTTAACATACATTAATAGCGAATGGAGAGGGTGGAGGGGAATGTGGGACGGGAGTAGAAGGGAAGATATAATGTACAAATTAGTTTGGGTGCGGTAGTGTAGATATTGTTTGTTTTATGTTTCTTATTGTTGCGTTGAAAATGTCAATGTGGTGATAGTTTGTGTTAAATGAATTTGTGGATCTGTACATAAAGGAGTTTTGTTTTGAGTTGGTCTTACAAAAGGGGAGATGAAAAGTAGGTGAGTCTGTGTCTGTTATTGCGAGTTGGGATGTGGTAAGATATTCGTTGAAGAAGTTCCGGACTATCAACTAGATTGTGTGTTATTTTGAATAGCATCACCGCGTCAGCTATGTTTCTTCGACGAGTTAGGGTCTGCATGTTAAAAAACTTCGCAGAGTCTTCATTGCTTATATGAGATCTAAATGAACGCAGGTCTAGGTATCTTAGGAATCTGTTTTGGACGCTTTCAATTCTATTTTCGTGTACTGCATAACCTGGATTCCACACCTGAGATGCATATTCTAAAATACTACGAACGTATGAGAAATAAAGTGTCTTGAGGGTACTGATATTTTTGAAATGTTTACACTCTATAGCGGCCTCGTATATTCCCGTCAATATATCTACCTTATATGTAAGTCTCTCTTTCAATAATCGATTAACACATATACATTTTAAGCAATCCATTTTTTGTAATGCAATAGTCACAAATTATTTTGTGCATCGGACGCTAGAGGATCTCAAAATAAAATGTTTAATTCATTTTAATTTTGAAAACATTTGGTACAACACCTATTTGATTTTTCTATATGTCCTTTCTAATTGATTAATAAATTTGGTTTTAAAAATTCACAGAAATTTGATTTGAAATTGCAACTTCTCATTAAGAATATAAATATGTTTTTTAATATAAAATCCTTATTTAGTTTTACCCTGTTATTAAAGTCTTTGGGCAATAATCCATATGTGTCAGTTTCCTTTGAAGTAAAGTGTTAGAAGCATAGTTAGCATAGTCATAGTTAGAAGCAAAAACTGGTGGACTCCTGCTTTGATAATGAGTTGCAAATTTTCAAGCAATCATGGCCTAATAATACCAATAGTTATGGAGATATGTAATATAATATAAAGTTTGCATTTTTTTCCTATATTTCTGTCTTATTTTTTGCAAAAAGTTGAACTATCATTATAATAATTTATCTATTATGAAAAATTCATTCGGTTTAATACGAGTCGAATAAAATGATAAAACCTCTCCCGACTTAGGCTGTCAAGGCAGGAATCCACCTGTAAAATCTACCTTTTTGCTTCTAGCTACGAGACATCCCGTATGCCTATTTCTTAATTTCGAACATTTTCATTTCAACCACATTTCGTAGATCTCGATGTAGACTCCTTTCCATTTAAGAAAGACAATTTAATTAGTATGTGTAAGCCGTGCGCACGAGGCACATTGTTTCGTTGTGTCGGTGTCTATACCCGTAAACACTAGTGATGGGTCCGCTCTGTACTCACTACTACAATGTAGTACTACACTACATTGAAGTGCACACTTCGCACAAGTGCACACTTTGGTGTGTAGTGCACACTACAAACTACAAACACCAAAGTTATTGAAAGTATAAACTTCAAATAGTACACTTCATTTCAAAGCGAACACTACAAAGTACATACACTTCAAAGTTATCGAAAGTATGAGAAACACATTTTAAATAGTGTATTTTTTACGTGAAATTTTTGGAAAGTTGATGTAGATATATGAAGAATTTTCTGGAATCTGTAACAACCTCCCTCCCCCCATGGTTTGAAAAATTTCGGGAGTTATGAAAAAAATTTTGGGAAGTTGATGTAGCTAAACGGAGAAATCTCTGGAAACTGTAACAACCCCCCCCCCCCCCATGGTTTGAAAATTTTTTTAGCTCGCTAAATTTTTATTTGGGAAGAAAATATTTACTATTACTTCATTTCATTACTTCACTTCATTAATACTACAATTACTTCATTTCATTACTTCACTTCATTTTCTTCACTTCATTTACTTCACTTCATTTCGTAGTACTACAATTGTAGTGTACACTTTGTAGTCTTCAAACTGGTGAACGTGTGTGTGTTGTAGTCTTCATTTTGAAATGAAGTTTTTCCCTTCGCTAGTAAACACCAACACAACGAAACAATGTGCGTCGTACGCGCGGCTTACACATACTCAATTGTATTTCTTAAATGGAAAGATCTATATCCCCATCAGTCCTTTCACTTTTATGTTCTTTTTACACGCATTTAATTAGCTCTTTTTGTCTGCTTGTTTGCTGTTGTGGCGGAATCTTATAATTGATTTTCCACCAACTTCCCGACTAGCGAGAGCTTTGAAACCTTTTTGAAGTGGACTTAAAGTCCTAAGTACGGATTCTAGATAATGAAGTATACTTTATACGTATAAAAAACATACGCGTACACACGAATATTCTTTGAAACTTCGCGCCACCTAGGACACTAAAAACTTTTTTTTTGCGGCGGCCTGTGGATTAATGTTTATATTTTCTTAATTATTTTAATTAATGTCCAGTTTATTACTTTTATATAAGAACAAATATTCTAAAAGTTATTGCCTAAAAAAATTCAGTCTAGAATATACATTCTGATATAAATGAATAATAAAAACCCAAAAAACTAACCCGTCATTAACGGTAACCCGTCGCCCTGTCATTCAGTTCAATTTTGTATTTGCTCGGGAGCTGTGACATCTTGATTACCAATATACACTGAATTATTATGTCCAAAACATCCTTAACAGTCCGGGATGGTGCGAGAACATGCGCCAATGAAGTATTAAAGTTTTGCGAAACTGAAAAAGCAAATAATGGACCGATTTTACCGTCTGACAGTTTGACAGATAGAACGGCCGCCATCGCTGCTTGTTTCTGCCCGACCAAATTTCTGTTAAAGGCCGCGACACCGGTCACCGGACATTCTGTACATTGTGTATTGTGTAATAAATTTACACCCTGGCAACTTCTGTTACGCGACAGGGACGCCCTCCCTCGCACGTCAATGGGAGGGATGTCCGCCATTTATCCCGCGTGGCGGCGCTGGTGTAGTTGGGGGTCAACTCTTTTTGACAGCTCGTGCGTTTTATACAGACATATTAAGTTTTGCTTTGTTTTTGTGGATTTAGAGATAATTAATTTTGAAAAATGGCTGTTAAAATAATGTTTATTTGCATTTCTCATCCTCCCTAATTGAAGGGTTGCCGGAAGAAACATGCGTAAACAGTGGTCATTAACTTTGAGAAAAATGATTATTTAGTTAGGTAGGTACTTCGTAACCGTTTTTAATGTTTTCAAATGAAATAGCTATGTTTTTTTGAATATGTCATTATATTTAATAAGATATTTAAAGTTGTAATTGTAATTTTAAACCTAAAAAATATAAAATAAAGGAAACATTTCAAAAAAGTCGCTTGTTAAGGGTGCCATATTTAAAAAAATGTTTTGCTCGTTATGAGAGGTTCCACTGTATAAATATAATATAATAAAGTATATTGTAGATACAGAAAAATAAAAGTTAAGTTATTTATACAATTATTTTATTAATTTTTACCATTATCCATGTTAGAACGAAAATAACAGCATAAAATACACGAAAATTATTCTACTTCCCAAACGGACTAAACTACTCGATAAATGACTAAGAATTCTATGTTTTGGACAACCCAATAATCCTTTCTATGTGCATTCTACTTGATCAAATTTTCATTGAGCATCGAGGCTGCATCTTTAGTAGCTAGTATATCTTCTGAAATCTGAATCATATTACGCCTTACTTAGAAAATGGTCAGTAAAAATTCATTGTCAGGAGTTCAGGAGTCAAGATACGGACGCTCATTGTATATTGTGATGGATAATACATGAGATGATTTACTGTAGGCCCTAAGACATTAAATACAAACCAGAAGTGCTTGTAGCTATCAAATCCTGTGTAAAATACAAACTACAGTTCGCAATTTGACAGCTCGCATGACCGCCAACTACACCAGCGCCATCTTCTTCGAGCTTTCCAGATTACCTCCCATTTACAGTAGTCGCATTGTAACCATCTGTATGCCCCGATGGCCGTGACACCAGCCCGTTCTGTGCGCAGATCAAGACGTTGCGGCTCGCCACCTCGTACATCTCCTACCTGATGGGCGTGCTGGAGTCCGACCTGGAGCCGGCCGGCGGCTTCAGGGCCGAGCTGGCGGGCCAGGGCCGCCGGGCCGCCCGGGGGGCGCAGCACCCAGCCGGCAGGGGGGCCGCCAAGGGGACCACCCTCAACACTCTCAACAACAACGGTCCGGAGGCGAGGTGCGCCGTGGAGAACGTCGGCTGTCAGGTAACACTATTGTATACTTAAATCGGCCAACACGAAATATATGTTCAATCTTCGGATTAATAATACCGCTTCCCGAGATCGGATTTAAGCCATGTATTCACTAGGGGACAAATCGCGAAACATTCCGCTCGGCATGTCGCATCAACATCTACGCTCATATTTCGGGGACAATGACGCGGCCATTTGACGTGTACACACCGGGACTCGCATATCTTGTCGCGGAAATGTCACCCGATGAGCTTATGTTGACAGCTGCGGTATCTCGTTTGGCGAAAACGGGGTTCCGCGCAATTCGAAATGTTTTTTTGGGTCGCAATTTCAAATTTAAAAACAAGGTCCTTTTTGCAAATAATTATTGTTTTCCAGACGTCGCGGAAATATATCGCCTTATGAGGTTATGATGATAGCCGCGTATCTGTTTATGTTAATGAGTTTATCGAAAAGTAAGAGGAGAAAAAAGAGGAGAATGTGATATTATTTACTGCAAAGAGAAAGAAGGACGGACATCCTATGCGATCTTCGATCGATATAGCTCGATGAGTTCGAGAACGATTTCGTTTCCCCGCATTGTCATCTTGACAGATATAGCGCATGCGTATTCACTTGTAAACATACCACGTGGTACTGACGCTCCGCGGAATGTTGCAGTGAGTACGCTCGGGTACCGTGCGCATGGCAACGTTGCCACGGCACGTAGAAATGCCGCGCTATGTTGTGCGCGAGGTCGCGGAACAGTGCACGACGTTGCAACGTCACGTAGACTCTATGCCGCGCGTGCTGTTGAGGGACAATTTGTCCCCTAGTGAATACATGGCTTTAAATTACTAAAACCACCGATTCTGAGCTCCTTCGAGAGGATGATTGAAACACAATTTTATTCTATCGATCAGGCTACAAAGGAGAATTACATGAAAAATAGCTTTATCTAAAGATTTCGAGACTAAAAAAAAGACGTAGCTACGGCGAAATATCATGTGAAAAAAGTAACCCATAAAAACCAAGATTTTATTATACCCCCTTTCTCATCATTAGTGGAAACTGGTTTGGCGCTTAACCTACGCGTCGGGCTTCGGTCGAGCGACGCTACGAAAGGGAGTAATTAAAAATTTCCTAAAATCCAAAATTATACTACAATCAGGTTCCGTGTCTACGAGACGCGTTGAAATATTTTTATACAACTTGGTAAGTTGTATGAAAAACCAGTCCTAAAAATTTGAAAAATTTATTAATTTTTTTAACGAAAATTTTATAGATCTTCTTGATCGTTGCCACGAGTCTGCTTGCAAAGTTTCAGCTCCAAAGAGCCAAAATTTTTCACCCGGCAAAGCCGGCAAGCAAGCGAGCAATCAGTCGCCACGAGTTAATATAAAGGGAGTAAAAAGAAAGCAAATTATACGTAATAATAATAAAAATTATACGTGGCTACGATCAAAACTCAAACACGTAGTTACGATGAAATATTGTGTTGAAAGAGGCCATTTTACTTTTTATACCTTGTCACTTTATTAATTTTCAAACAAGCATCAGAACACCACATTCTATTTTTTCAAATCTTTCTTGATAAAAATAATAATGTATCGAGTACCTGCTATAAAAATAAATAAAACACATTTTCTTTTATTAATTTAAAAAACAAATATACATATGAAATCAAATCAATTTTTTAAGACATTTTTTAATGTAATAAATACATTGCCAAATCATTCGATATAATTTTGGAGACGAAACAATACCTACGGCACATAAGTACCTTTTACATAATAATATAAAGAAGTCCAAAGAGTAGAACAGCAAAAAATTACAGAATTGACAAAGTTGTTTAAAGTTATAACAGTAACTTATAAAAAGGAGGTGTGAAGTATATAAGATAAAACATTATGAGAGGAGCAAGTACTCTCTTATGGTGGAGAAAGTCCAAAAGAAGTTTCTGAGATATCTCTACATGAGAGAGTACGGGCATTATCCTTGGCTTTACCTAACCGAGTTTCTCCAGGGTATGCTTGCCTACATTAGTCTAGAGACTAGAAGGAATGTGTATTTGATTACACATTTTTATCGATTGTTGCGCGGTATGATCGACAATATTGAAATTATGCAGAGCATTGGTTTGTATGTTCCTGATAATTACCTTAGACATCGTCAGCATAGATTGTTTCACATTCCAATATACAGGACCAACCTGCCGATGGTTATGCCTGTTGGAAGAGCCACAGCTATGCTGAACAAGATCGCTTTGGATATTGATATATTCCATGTGTCTGAGGGGATTTTCCGAAGCAGGATTCTCCTACACCTCTAACCAGATTGTACAGGTCACTTTTAATTGGTTAATAATAAATTGTTATTTTAATATACAATATGTATGTGTGTATGTATATATGTATGTATATGTGTATGTATGTATATATATGTGTATATGTATATTTTTAGATATAAATTCATAATATGTATGCATTAAACATAAAGTTTGTAATGTACATATTATGTAATAAATAAAAATTGAATTGAATTGAATTATTTAGAAAAAGGAGATGTGAAGTAAATATAGGGTAACCGGTCGTATGCCGCGCAATTTCGAGCACGTTTGCTGTTTTTTAGACACTTTTTGTGATTTTAAAATCAAATTAATTAATCGATTACAAAGACATATAGAAAAATCTAATCCACGAAAAAATATTTGGCTACTACCGGGATTCGAACCCGGGTCATCTCCTATCCGGGGCCAGTGCTCTGACCTCTAAGTTATAGTAGACTTGACACGGAAACACTTTTTGTGATGGTTATATTCATGTAAAAATCAACAATACTCGCTAGGAAGTTGCAGTTTCTGGTTTCTTTCTCAATATACAGCTTCAATAATTTCTTATATTTCAATAATTACTTGTACAATAATTACTTATTCATTAATTATGAAAATAAGTAACGAAATTTACTGTCAGAAATGTACGCACATGTTTATCAAATAAAACCATGGAAGCAATAACACTAAAGGTATTGTATTTCAATATTTTCGTTTTAAATATGTCAAAGAATATAAAAATACTTAATTTTAACACTTTTTTTTATTTAAAAATAATACTTTTTATAACAGATAAATAACACAATTAATTCGCGGTTCTCAGACGACATTTGGAATGATTTTCTGTCCGGTTTTCGCTGCAAATGAGGTTACTTGACAAATAGAACTCGTTCTTTCATTCAAAAACTTGAGATATAAGCAATGATAAGCTTTAAAAACCCATAAACGCAGGTAAAATAGGTCGAATTCGCATACGTGTCTAGGGAGCGCAAATCTGCGCTCTTGTTTATAATAATTTGTTTGTGATTGCGTTACGAATTCAGGACGGCAGGCTTTTAGTAGCGAATCTTTATATTGTGCTAAACTGGAATTAAAAATATCAGAGATATGCGCATAGGTGTTACCCAGCCTATGCAGTCTGGGAACGAGAGAGTTAAAATGCGAGTTGGTTCTAGTGTTGTCAAAATAAAATACCGTAAGTATTCGTGTAGCCCTTTCAGGCGCAAGAAACATAAACAAATACAAAATATCAGGGGTGTCGAAATGCGAGTTAACAATTTTGTAGAGTAAAATCAAATCAGATGCAACTCTCCTATATATATATAATCCAGTAAAAATGTATAACCTTGTGTAGTTGACATTTTCAATTGGGATGTTAAGTCGACAGTTAAAGCCATGTATTCACTAGGGGACAAATTGTCCCTCAACAGCACGCGCGGCATAGAGTCTACGTGACGTTGCAACGTCGTGCACTGTTCCGCGACCTCGCGCACAACATAGCGCGGCATTTCTACGTGCCGTGGCAACGTTGCCATGCGCACGGTACCCGAGCGTACTCACTGCAACATTCCGCGGAGCGTCAGTACCACGTGTATGTTTCCAAGGGAATACGCTGCGCTGGATCTGTTCAAGCTGACCAATGCGGGTAAACGAAATCGTTCTTGAACTCGTCGAGCTGTATCGATCGAAGATCGCATAGAATGTCCGTCCTTCTTTCTCTTTGCAGTAAATAATTTCGCATTCTCCTCTTTTTTCTCCTCTTACTTTTCGATAAACTCATTAACATAAACAGATACGCGGCTATCATCATAACCTCATAGGGCGATATATTTCCGCGACGTCTGGAAAACAATAATTATTTGCAAAAAGGACCTTGTTTTTAATAATATTCAATGTACTACAGTAAACCCTCGTTAATTTGAAATTGCGACCCAAAAAAACATTTCGAATTGCGCGGAACCCCGTTTTCGCCAAATGAGATACCGCAGCTGTCATCCATAACCTCATCGGATGACATTTCCGCGACAAGATATGCGAGTCCCGGTGTGTACACGTCAAATGACCGCGTCATTGTCCCCGAAACAGGAGCGTAGATGTTGATGCGACATGTCGAGCGGAATGTTTCGCGATTTGTCCCCTAGTGAATACATGGCTTTAATGTGACGTAGAAATTTGTGTAGGATGTGCTCAAGTGTGTGTGTATGGGCATTGTAACGAGGACTCCAAGTAGATGAGTTGTATTCAACCTGATTTCTGAATGGGATTTAATGAGTGTTATTAAAGAGTTAAGATTATTATTTCGCTCGTTGGACATATTTATGTGTTAGGTAAATAAAACAGATATTTTATACGAACCGTATATTTCACTGACACGTCTTATTCAGCGTCATCAGGAGAGCGTCGTAAATTATATGCACTTTGTTGTAGAGTGTTCACTTCTTCTACGGTAGAGGTCGCCAGTGTGCAATGTGTACTAATTACATCTTCGGGCTTTGCTACGACGTCTCTCAAAGGTGGATTCAAAGTCGTGAGAAACAGGGCGCCAAATACGTGATAGTTTATCTATATTGAAATTAGGATGTTTGTATATTTCGATCAGTTCGCACTGAACCTCCGCCGCTATAGGACTCTCTTCTGATGACGCTGAATAAAACTTCAGCGAAACGTCGAGTTTTGCTTCTCAGTAAAATATACGGTTCTTATAAAATATCTGTTTTATTAACACTTAAGATTGTTATCCCAACAATTAATAGACTAGAATAAAAATAAAAAATAAATGAGACGTAGTTTTAGGTATAGATTTTCGGTGTTCATCAGACTCAAATAAAGAGATTTTATATTTTTTTTACATATCTCTTTCAAATTAAATACCTTTATTTGCGGTGCCCGATGTCTGAAATGCCGATGACAGAGCTTTAAACGGATTACCGAAGTAGCTATTGTAAACGTAACCTCACAATAATTCTAATGTTTCAACTAAAATTACATTAAATATGTTCCAATGCTGTATTTAAAGCTTATAGAAAAAATATTATTTCATATGCACTTATTAATTTCTTCTCCCACGGCGTCCTGATGTAAAATTATGGCAAAATTATTATTGTCGAGTTGGACCGTAGAAAAGACAATCATTTTAGGACTGTTTTTATATTTCACGTTTGACGGATAGCCATCGTGTAATTCTTTCTCCCTCTTACCATACCACCGACGTATACCCACGTCTCGTTTATTTTTTATTTTTATCCATTAAACGTTGGCATAAAGCCATGTATTCACTAGGGGACAAATCGCGAAACATTCCGCTCGACATGTCGCATCAACATCTACGCTCATGTTTCGGGGACAATGACGCGGTCAATTGACGTGCACACACCGGGACTCGCATATCTTGTCGCGGAAATGTCATCCGATGAGGTTATGGATGACAGCTACGGTATCACATTTGGCGAAAACGGGGTTCCGCGCAATTCGAAATGTTTTTTTGGGTCGCAATTTCAAATTAACGAGGTTTTACTGTAGTAAATTGAATATTATTAAAAACAAGGTCATTTTTGCAAATAATTATTGTTTTCCAGACGTCACGGAAATATATCGCCCTATGAGGTTATGATGATAGTCGCGTATCTGTTTATGTTAATGAGTTTATCGAAAAGTAAGAGGAGAAAAAAGAGGAGAATGCGAAATTATTAACTGCAAAGAGAAAGAAGGACGGACATTCTATGCGATCTTCGATCGATACAGCTCGATGAGTTCGAGAACGATTTCGTTTCCCCGCATTGTCATCTTGACAGATACAGCGCATGCGTTTTCACTTGTAAACATACCACGTGGTACTGACGCTCCGCAGAATGTTGCAGTGAGTACGCTCGGGTACCGTGCGCATGGCAACGTTGCCACGGCACGTAGAAATGCCGCGCTATGTTGTGCGCGAGGTCGCGGAACAGTGCACGACGTTGCAACGTCACGTAGACTCTATGCCGCGCATGCTGTTGTGAATACATGGCTTAATTATAACAATACAACACTCCACGTTGCCGCGCGCACCGGACAGGTGCGTGGCGTGATCCCCGATACCGGGGATATCCTGACATCCGGGACTTCCTGACCGCCGCCGCCAGCGTCTACCGCGCGACGTCCTGACCGCGATGGGAATCCCTTAACGACATCCAATGGTGATTGTAAACATTTAACGTTTTTAAATTTGTTTCGGAGTTAAAAAAACATTTTTCTAGATGACATCCCAAAAGTCAGCGTCATCCCACGGAGGGTTGCTGGGCCAATTCATGAATGATCAAAATATGTGGTCGGTAAATAGTGGTTCAAGTCTCAAAAGTGCGGGAATAAATTTTGGCCGATTCACGAGTTAATTTATTTTTACTAGCTGATTTCGACTCTTAATATTGCAAAAAATATACCGAGTTATTTTTTAAAAAGTTGCTCATTCAACGTAGTATAATACAAGTTAAGTAATAATTAGAAATTTGAATGAAAATACTTATTAAATTGAAGTGACATATTTTTATATTAGTGATGCAACGAATACGAATACGAATATTCGTATTCGCCTGTCATCACGAATATTAAAAACAAACAGTAAATTTATAACGCGACGCAAATTTTTGCAAACGCAGTTTATCCGAACACACCTACGCACTCTATTGGATTTGTTAAGTTCTCAAGTTGTCAATTGTTACTTGTTTCACAGCGTGACATGAGTTCTTTCATTTAATTTCGTTGGGTTATTAATAGTGTTGGTTAACTCATTTCGTATAGTTTTTTTTGTAGTACGTATTGTTCGTTCCGTTTTATTTCCGTTGTGTGTAAAAGTATTACAGTAGCCGGCAAACATCTTGAAATTTTTCGGTGTAGTGGGGGGAAGTTTGCGCATGTACCATTACACCGACGAGACCCAAATTTTGTCTTCTGCGCATTCCCCCACTACGCCAAAATTTTTTAAGAAGTTTGCCGCCAACTGTAACTCTTATAAAATAATTTCAAATTAAATGTAATAACATAACATCTCGTAAGCGTGTAAAAAGTGTTATTTATTTCGACCGCTGGGAATGTACAAACGGATAAAAGAAATGTGCTTTTCACTCAATTTCAATTATTAATTCTCTTAGTAAAAAAGAACAGTGTTGTATTATTTATTACCTTGTTGAATTATTCGTGTTCGTATTCGCCGAATAGTAGGCTTGTTATTCTTATTCGTGAAAGTAGGATTCGTTGCATCACTTGTTTGTATGAAACTAAATTTCAACCCTGATACGAGTCGTATATTTCCAGACACCGCTAACTCCATATCAAAAAAATTTACAGCGGGTCAAGTAATTTATACCTTATTGCGCGAGATGTTATTACCTACACTGTTAGTTTTTCTAGAAAGTTTGTTATAAATGTAAACAAAGTTTGTTATACGACTCATATCTAGTAATCTATTATACTGATAATTTCGAAATAATTTCCCCATAAGCACCTTACTTTAATGAATAATAAAAACACACTTCAAAAAACGCCGAAATATGCATTTGCATTGAAGTCCGTCCAGCCTTGCAGAATTTTGAACCACAATTTTCCTAAAAGGTTTTAATAATTTTATTTGACTTAAAAATCAGTCTACGTCTCTGGTTTTGTTGATAGGTACGATTGAGTGCATTTATTTATTATGCGCGGCGTTTCACCTTACCTAGAATTAGGAATTAGTCAAATACCAGTTGGGATCAGATTGTAGTAGTATGTTGCGTGTGCGCTGTCTGCCGCGCAGGAACCATCCTTCCAGCTCGCATTCTGGCAGCCGGAAGTACATTTTAGGCGAGAATTCATTGTTCCCACATTGCGCAACGAATTGCCACCAGTTGTTACGCATTTATTAGTGAATAATGCCTCCAAAATTTTAAATAATGCCGTATTGTTAATATTAATGGAAATAATTGTAAAATTGATCCAAGCCGGTCTGTAATTATATCATCATGGTTATGCATGAACATTGCCTGTGGGTACGTTGTGTATAGGGATTATAATCCCGGAGATTTTGGAAGGCCAATCTCCGGACTAGTCCCGGGAATAGCCTTCCTAAATCACGCGTGTGAGTAATACTACGGTTGTGGTGTGTAGTGGTGTTTACACGCTAGTGCAGTGATTGTTCCGACGAAGAGAGGGGTACGTCTCGAAACCGGTAGACTAAATATATCATTAAGTGATCATATACTAACATACCCAACAGTTTGTTAAAATGACTGACCACAAAGTTTTTTATTTTATTTATTTATTAAGGTATCTTAACAGTTTTAAAATATTATAATGTAAGAGTATATTACAGCAGTGTATATTACATAGACAAATTAAAAAGATTCACAGATGTTTAAGGCACAGAGAATTAAGAACAGAGTTGGAGAAGACAATATTTATAACTTGATAATTAATAAATAGTAGTTAGCAATAAATAATATTAAAGCTAAATAATGGCTAACAACTGAATATGAAAGGTAAATGTAGAAATGAGATAATTAATGAGTTGACTGTAACACGAGAATAGGGATGGGGAGAAAAGGGTGAGGAGATAGGAGTCAGAGTGGAGGTGGAGGAAGAGGAGATTAGATGCAGTGAGTGATTGTCCAAAGTATATTTAGTGATGATGCTTTAATTCCGCAAGTCAAGAGATGCTAGAATGGATATACACACA
>JADDOH010018122.1:0-39493 GCA_016648135.1 Agrypnia vestita
AGTCTTTATAGGATGGTCCAAAGCTCACCATCTATGTACCTTTATAAAAATAATATGAATGTCATATATACATTAAAAAGAAAATTGCTTAATATTCCACTTAAAAAATATAGAGGTATCATTACCAGGTGCGAAATTTATACAAACTATGTCATGGGAATGACCATAGACGTCTCTTTCATAGTCCCATCAAATATTTGATAGAGTACAGATTTAGAATATATTATGATCTAAATCTGTTTTTTTTACAACTATTTAAAAGGACTTCGCAAGAGATTTCTAAGGAATATTATATACAACTTTAAAAAATTATTCTCAGTTTTATTTACCTATTTTTGGTGTGCGATATCTTTACCATCGGTTTAAAGGAGTAATTTCATGAAAGCGACAATGCAAACGCGTAGGTAACAGGAAATACGAATTATAAATGTTCCGATTTCAAAATTATTAATTTTATTCGGCATATTCAACATAACAACACTATAGGCATCGGAATAAAATGTCAACTTCTATTAGGGTTATATTGAATAGATCTATAATATCTCTGGATAACTTTGATTTAGAAAAAAAACTATTCAAAAAAAAAAATTGTACAACATATTATTTTATTTTATTAATTCTCACAAAAAAATGCTAGTAAAAGAGTTTTATACTAAATTAAGCGATTTAATAATACCTGCTTAGGGAAAATATTGATATAACAGCTGTTCATTTGTCATATACTTTTCAAATATTATGCTGTTTAAGGTTAAATGGTACCTATCTACCTTTTTGGTTCGAAACCATTTTTTGTCTTTTTTACACGATTTTAAGGTTTACTCTGCGAGTATGAATAAATAAATTATTTTGCATTTTTTTTTAAATTTTTGATGTGTAACATAATTAATATTGTACGACTTGTTCAATTTTTTTAACTTATCCGTAACTTGTACTGTGGACCACTGGTTTGAGGATGTGTGGGAGAGCGCAAAAAGATGTTCTATTACAGGATTTCAAAGCAAAATAACGTCTCTGTTTTTGGTATATGACATTGTTTTTGGTAACATTGCGGAAAGAACGACGGTTGTAAAAGTTTATTTAAAATAGTCTTCACTCTCACTGGCTACAAGTCCAAAGCAATTGTAGTCGGGTACTATAACTTACAGTTCGCTAAATTCACGATTTAGTTTACATTCAATTATTTTTTCGCTGCTTGAAAACACTAGTTTATTGGTAGTTTAGTCCCGCAGACGGTATTTTATTTTATTTATTTATTTAATATTTTTACATAAAGTGATAAATCTAACATCGAAAATAAAGAAACATATTTTTCCACTATCTCTACGAAGTCAAAGACTCGTGTATACAGAAAGAGTATAGTATGAATGAATTCATGGTAATAGTAGCTAAAGTATATAAATTTGCAGTACAAAGTATAAATATGCAATAAATCAATGTAATTCGAAATGAAATTGAACATAAAACATTGATTCAACACAAAGAAACATATATTTAGTAATAGGTAATAGTAGCTCTGAAATTTTGTTTTTATTTAACGATAATATTGGGGAGGAAGATGCTGATTTGGTGTGAATTCTCAGTCTCATGATCATTTTATGGGTCTAGAAGGTCTGTATGGATGTTTTTTGGTTTCGATTATAAATTTATACTAATCTGTTATCTTTCTGATTGTTAGGGGAGATCATTAATGAATTTAACACCAAGATAACTAAAATGATTTTGGATTGTGGTAAATCAATATTTTGGTACGTTAAGTGTATCTCTAAATCTCGAAAATCGCTTCTTTTATTTAATTTATTTCTATTTTTAAAAATTTGGATTATTGATTTTTTTATATATCGTCGCTGTGTATATAATTAATGTGTAACTATGTGCCGTTTTAGTACATTCCGAAATAAACGAATGAAACTGTTATAATTGCAGACTAGGTTTATAAAAAATATTTTAAATAATTACTAGACAGACTTGCCAGATGAACGGCAATGCTTTTTTAGAATATCTCTATTATTTATATGAAAAATTGACAAATTGATTCATTCATCTGAGAATATATTAAACGGCACAAAGGCTAAATTATATATATATATAATTATATATTGTACACGGGTAGTCATTTTTTTCATTAGAATAATTTTAATATAATTTTTTGAGAGAACAAAATCATCACGATCAATGGTAATAATATTGAAATAGTAGATGAATATATATACCTAGGACACAAGATAAAAATGAACAAAGAGAACCAAACAGCAGAGTTGCCAAAACGAATAGGAATGAGCTGGGCTGCTTTTGGCAAACTCAAACATATCTCAAACGAGAACAAAGAGATCCCAATTAGCCTAAAAAGAAAAGCCTTTGAATCGTGCATACTGCCAGTGATGAATGGATTGGAGACTATGGCCCTTACAAAGAAAAGTGTAGAAAAGCTCAAATGCACGCAACGATCCATGGAGAGATCCATGCTTGGAGTAAACCTAAGAAATAGAATTAGAAACGACGAAATTAGGCGAAGAACTAGAGTAGTGGATATCATGGATCGTGTAGCGAAGCTAAAATGGCAATGTGCAGGACACGTTGCAAGACAGGATACTACAAGATGGCCTCCCAGAGTTCTGAAATGGAGACTTTGGGAAAATAAAAGAGGCATCGGAAGACCTCAAAAGAGATGGGCCGATGATATTGTCGCTGTGGGGGGAAAGAAATGGATGCAATTAGCCAACAACAGGGAAGAATGGAAAAATAAGGAAGAGGCCTATATCCAGCAGTGGAAAGACGAAGGCTGATGAAGAAGAGGAAGAAGATAATTTTTTGGGTAGTTTGTAATTTTGATATGCTAGTTTATATGCTCCTCCCCATCCGATAATACCGACTCATAATATTATGTACCTATATAAACGCCTAATTTCCAATTAAGAACTCGAAATGAAATTTTATATACACTGAAAATGTAGGCAGTAGTTCCAAATTATCACCAATTTATCCTTATTTAAGTAGAAATATAATTTATGCTTATTCAAGAAAGCAGTAGTTGCAATTTTAATTCTTATTTCAAATGTCTTTCGCTCCCTAATGTCCGTAACTTGCTAGAATTACAACTTTAGATAATAATTAGAGTGTGACGCACAATCAGCGCGCGACTCGGGTTACTCGCAAGGGTAGTTAATAATTACCTAGCTGTAACCCGTCAAAAATAACGGTTCTTTTACATGTCGGTTTCTAAGGAATAGGTATTTATTTTATAAGAGAAAAAAAAGGTTTTTGGAAAAAAAATATTTTTTGAAAAAAAAAATTACTATGAAAAGTTTAGGACGTTACACGATGTTACACGGGCAGACAGACAACGAAATTGTCATAATTGGGATGTTATATCCCGTAATTTTTCACGGGTTTAAGCTTAGTTAATAAAACTATTTTCGACATTTATTCTCAGATCGATAGCATCATTTATATAGTAGTGAAACGGAGTCCTTAAACCTAGCAGAAGAAAGTATTGTATTATATTCACGCACATAAAAATCGAGGAACGGCAAAAATCAAAGGTATCCGAACAGTTTGGAATAGCTTAGAACGAACTCGAAGTCAGTCGATAACACAGAATTATGCAGGAATATTCACGAAATTTCAAACTATATTATAGGTATATAATTGGGCGAGTCGTCGCTGCGCAGTACAGTTTGTTTTGATGTTCAGTAAAAGCCACAGATAAAACGACAACTGAGCGAATCCGAGTGAACGTAGATGACTAGCGATAAAATACCTGTCGGTGTGCAAGAAGTATTTTAGAGTGTTCCATAGACGGGCGAGTATTTTAGAAGACGAGTATAAAGTGTTTAAGACAAGTGGAAGTTAGACTAGCGACGAGTGTGAAATTAGTGGTAAATGAAAACTTTACTTATTTCACATGTTTCATTTCGTCTCCCACTACCGTGATCCCGCGACAATATAATAAATGTGTTAAAAGTTCCGTGTATTTTCAAGTATTTCGTGACTTTAATTTCCCAAAAGGACCTGTTTATTTCATTTTAAAAGATGCGGAGGGGACAATTTCACTTTCTTCGAAGGAATATTTTAATAAATTATTCTGCACGCAAGAATACCACCGCGGAAAAATCCGACAGGTATTGTGATTTATTTCAGCGCACTCGTCCTTTTATTTCTGAAGACTTTTGCCATATTGCGTATATTGTCTCATGCATTAGAAGGTTCTACAGAATATTTTGAGAATGTTCAAGTTCAAGAATTGTCATAAATAAAGATACATTAATATTTTAAATATTTAAAGCATTAACTTTGTGGTAAGACATTTTAACATAATGTTATATATTATATATTAACAACTAAAAATGCTATTTTTGTCTACTGGTTTCGAGACGATACCCATCTCTTCGTCAGGACAACCACTACACTAGCATGTAAATAACACTACACACCACAACCATAGTATTATTTACACACCAACATCTTATACCAATACTATGGTTGTGGTGTGTAGTTGTTATTGTAGTATGACAACCACTATATTAGCATGCGTAGTAATGTAGTGATTGTCTTGACGAAGAGACGGGTTGCGTCGCGAAACCGGTAGACAAAAAAGTAATTTTCAGTGGTTATATACTAACATAAACAACATTTTATCAAGATATATTATACCAAGATGTCTCACAGAGTCTTCACAGAGCTTACGACATATCATATGGCTCACTTCAGTGATCATTTTATACAATGTAACGTTCACCAATACTACCCATGATTAAGCACATCCATCAATTTTTTGGAAGTTGTATATATATTATTTATGCAACACGTTTCACTTATATACATTTTTAGGTTTTCAAACATTTTGCGAATCAAGTAGATTATTCTAGAGGCTTCTAGCAGTTCCCAATTTACTGTAAAATGTCCGGAGTTTGGCAAAACCCTTGATTACGTGCAATTCTTTCCGTTTCTACCGTTTCGTGACAATATTCACGATTTGTGTATAAATCATTGTATAAACAATTTAATAAATTTATACATAAACTTGTTAATGACAAGATAAAAGACAAGGATATTGAATTACACAACTCCTATAAAAAATATCAAAAAAACATTTCAAAACTCATTGATGTGGTAAAGCTTTGAGCACATTGTGTGCTAAAGCGAATGAAATGTCATCGACATATGGCTGCGATCCATTGAAGAACTTTGTCTTTTCGTGCAGTAGTTTTCACTGTCGAAAACAGAGACAATACTTAAAATGATTTAAAGGTTAAAATACGCTTTAAAAGTGTTATTTCGTACTGCAAATTACGCTCTTAAAGAATACCTTAACCTTTAAATCACTAAGTCACAATAAATCACTAAAATGTTTCTGTATATGTCTTCAGCTGGGTACCTACAGCAAGATTTTTCTCGTCGTTCTCTCAAATTTAGAAACATATGTATCAAACATACTAAGACGGGGATAGACGTGATGAATATAAATAAATTGTAACATTTTTTACTCCCTTTATATTAACTCGTGGCGTCTGCTTGCTTGCCGTCAACAAAAACTTTGGATCGATTTTTGACCTTTTTCCCGTCATCCAATCGAGCTGAAACTTGGCAAGTAGACTCGTGGCGACTATCAAGAAGATCTATCAAATTTTCGTTAAAAAAAAAAAAAAATTATAGTATAATTTCGGATTTTTAGAAATTTTATTGGTTTTTTCAAATTGGAATCATTAGAAAAGCTTGATTACGGCGGCTCGATAACGTTGCGGATTATTTTCTAAATTTGAATTACTCCGTCGGTATACAAAATAGGTACTTCACTACGAATGTCGATAATCTAAATTGACTGACAAATGTTTTTAGAATTTAATCTTCAAAGCATGAAGTGTCTTATCAAAGCTCAAAACATCGGACATTTTAGAAATATATTAAATTACTGTAAGTTTAGCGTTATGTTATATATTTTAATTCGTCTTAATTGTTGTTATATTTTACAAAGAAAGGGAGTATAATAAAAACTTGTTTTTTATGGGTTACTTTTTTTATTATTTTTCATGGCCCTCCCAAATTTGATAAGTATATTCAATATTTAGTGCTAGCTATAACCCGTCAAATAAGACGAGTTTTTATGTTTGAATTTCAGCTTTACATTGATTAATTATACATTAATTAGAACCAATAATAAGAAAAAATATAGCGCCATCAATCAACAATAAAATGTAAACAAATTATTATTCATTTCTACATTGTCTGCAAAATGGCTTTGTGGTAACATTATTAAAATAATTAACAAGATTATACTTCATACTAAGCACTAATTTGTTGAAAAAAAAAAAATAGAAATTAACAAAATAAAAATAAGTATGTGGGAGATGAATTATTCATAAAGCATTTGCTAAAAGGACCTTGTTAATTAATTTAAAATTAATTTTATTAAAATTTAACCAGCTGTAATCCTATGTTACTTGTACGTAAAATTTGAATACCCTTAATAACATCAAAAGAATGATTTGTTTCCAAAAGTTTATGTTGTATTCTGATGAAGGGACCATTGGTACCGAAAAATTTTGGAATTTGCAACAAATAACTGGTGAAAACAAAGTATATTCTTATTTAATATAATAATAATGCCGATACAAAAACATTTTGCCCTTGTTGAAGGAAATGAATATATTTTTTTATATCTTTCTTCTTATATTATCTATCTCTATATAAAATATATATATATAATTATATAAAAGTGTAAGTCCCTCTTCAAGCACAAAAGTAAGTCTCGTTTTGGAGAGGAACAGCGATGAAATGTATGTATCTTTATAGTTTTAATAGAAAAAAAAGAAAGTGCAATTGAACTCTGTGTAATATTACCTAAATAATAAAATAAAAAATGATTAAAAAATTTCTAGCAAAGTTTTTTTAGTTTACTAGGGTACCTACCATCTTATAAATTATGTATATTCCAAGATAAAATAATGTGATTAATAATATAAATAAATTTTAAGGGAGGTTTAATTAAATCGCGGAGCAAGGGTTGCTTAATCATGTAATACGATATTACACAGCGAACTCAAGTCATATTTATGGTTCATTTGGGTAATGTATCTTCTTCAGCGGCGGTTATCTGTCACAAATGATTTGGGTTTTTGGATTTCAACATTCTAGAGAGTGAATCTCCATGTTTAAATTTCTTCTTCAGAATATCTAATGTCCGTTTTTGCGTACGTCCACAAGCTAAACCAGTTCTTATGAATAATCTTTCCAAGTGCTAAAATAACATTTTAGAATGAGAGTTTTCGACTTTACCGCCTCATCAGTAGGTAGGGATTTGAGTGGTTGACATGAAAAGCTGTGCGCAGGTTTTTATTACCACTTCCGCAAACATTGCAAAATTCTTTTTTTCAAATATTTAAAACTTTTACAATTTTGTTGGACATAACACTTAATTTTGAAAAACTATTTTTATTTGCTTATTTGTATGTGCATATAGTGCAAGGCACTATTGAAAAAAAAACAAAGATATATCATTATAGTTTAAACACTATTAAGGTAAAGTACGTAAGAAAGCAATCAAAATAACTATTACAAATTGTACGATGATGGACGAAATTGCCACCACCGAACGTGGGTCGGAGTAAAGAAAAACAAAATTTCCTCCTCAATCTCCGCCGATAAAGCGCATGGTCTAGACTCTAGACACTCGAAATATCTCTACTACAATCACTAAAAACTTACAAAGTTGAAATTGTACTTACGGAGTCCGTCCTGGTTCTTGGCTTGCAGAGCTCCGCGTGTTGTAATCGAGTGAATTCGGAAACAGAGCGCGATATGTGTATTTCCTTTAACTTAAACAGTGGCTACGTCGACTTCGGAAACGTGCATTTCCGAAAGGCTTAACTTTTCAACATCGGATACGTCGTATTTTTAGGAATCACACGAAAAACGTCAATTTTTCAACAGAAGCAAAGACAACGGAACTCCATAGTAATTGTTACCTGGTTCGGATTTCGTAAGTGAAAATCCTGGCCAGCAATTGGAGCAGAATACCTCGAACGCCAATTAGACACTGATTGATGGTGGGGGGTTCAAACCCTATTTTTATTATTTTTTATTATTATTTTTATTTTCATTTTTCCGCCTATTAACGTTATAGAATATATTTTTTGAACGCATTTACAATGGAATTCTAAGACAACAAACAAAAAGTGTATACACTACATTGATTATTTTTATCGTAGATCGTTTTCGATACTACAGCGATGACGACAATAAGTGTATAAACTACATTGATTATTTTTATCGTAGACCGTTTTCGATACTACTGCGATGACGACAATAAGATCTAAGCATCTAGTATCTTCTAAGACACACTACCACACTCTGGAATCAACTGTAATATTCGGAAGATGCCTGAAACAGCTAGAGCGATGGAAACCTTCCCTAAACACCAAGGAAAGGAAAATAATTTTCTCGAGAGTTCAAAAAGTCAGCGTATCGCCTATACCTATACCGACAATACAAAAAACCAAAACTGAACTTTATCGCACCAATTTGTGCAGTACACAAAGTACTGCACAAATCAATCGAATGCAGAAGAGGGCGGAAAAGATAAAAAAGCTTTCTCATTAAGACGAGGCTTAATAAAACGGTGTAAGTGCGTGGGCTATATATGAAATAAGGAATATAAATTTAGGGAATTCATTCCATACTTTCTTCACGGAATGTTTTTTTCTTGATTTTTCTGTTCATTAGATCCTTTTTAAATAAACTCCAATAACCTGTGAACTTTTATATAATATTAATATAAAATATTTATCCATCTGCTGGAGTCCATGCCTGCTGATGAAACTTTCAACTGATTTAAAAGATAGAAATGAAAAACCAAAAAAATTGTAAAATAATTTTTGGGAATGTTTAGTCAAGGCAATTATCTTAATTATATTAGGCGGAAATTCGTTTCGTCAAGTCTATCATAAGACATGCAGCTTTGAAACAATATTAAACTTGTTACCTATACGTGAGTTAAATAATTTTTTTTTTTCGCTACTTAAGTTTCGAGAGAAACAAAATCTCTCATCGAAAGGTGAAGTATCAAATTAGCTTATTTTAAATGTAGAATTTTTAGATTGGTCCTGTTCAAACATAAATAATTAATATCATTGTAAAATTTGGCAGTTACTTCGTAGTGCAACATTTCAATTTAAAATATTTTTTATTTTAACTTTGGAATATACACAAAATATGGGTTATTAATGACTATTAGTTTCGAGAAGAGTAATCCCTCTCATCATCAGATGTGGTTATGATGAGAGGGACTGCTCCTGATCATGAGAGGACTGCTGCTTTCGAAACTATGTATAGTAATATGTATTACAATGTTTAAAAAAAACATATTTTAAAATAAAAGACTAAGTTCACATATAAAATTACTAAAAAAAATTACACCAATAACAGTAGAAGCCGAAATTGCACCAGTAACTTCGGTTCATTTTTTAGTACCCAATCATTATTTATATTTGAAGAGAAGCAATGTAAAAATATTATATTTAAAAGTAGTTAATTTGATACTTCACCTGAGATGAGAGATTCTATTTCCCTCGAAAATTAAGTAGTGAAAAAATATAAAATATTATTAAACTCACGTAGAGGTAACAAAGTTAATATTATTTAATGATCATCATGAATAATATTACAATGTTAAAGCCAAATCCATCAATAAAATAAGAAAAAATATTTTGAAAACATGGAAAAATTATTTAAATGTGATTCATTTTGAATATATAATTTAAAACAAATTGAATTTTTCTTTACTGCAAGCATAAATATTTTTCGTTGTTTTTCAATGAAATGAAATGAATAACTATACAAGAGAACAAATTTCGAGCGAAGCTGGGAAGAGCTAGTAATCTATGAGACTAATGAAAAATTATACTATTTAGAATAATAATATACCAGTTAGAATTAAAGTGTAATTTAATTTGCCAATTCCAGAAAGTTCTCCATAACCATCCGAGATAATTAACTTCAATTTACTTTTCCTAATCTTCATTCTAGATTTCTTTTGTCTTTGTGTTTGAAGGCTTTTGTACCCTTGAATTTCTCAAGTTTCTAATGATTAGTCCCAGGGTCTTTCTACGTTTTATTTCGTGTGGCTCATTCCACCCTTTATCAGGTTTTCACGGCCGTGGGAAGGTTCTATTAAGGAAGATTTAAGGAAGTGATTCCGTATTCTAAAGGGATCTGAGAAAAGAGAAAACCCCGAGTGTCTTAGTGACAATATTGAAATTAATTCAAACTTACTTGAAATTGATTCAAATTTAAACCACATTTAATGTTTTTATCACAGCTTTTGCCTAATCGGAGATTCTAGATTTTGTGGGTGTAACAGGTGTGGTTTATTAGAAAAGTACAATGATTTAATCTATAAATGAAAGTGACTCATGTGTTTTATTAGAAATTTTATTGACGTATAGAAATAGGGGTACCTATTTATGTTATAAAAATTATACTCCACTAAACCCTCCTGTTAAGTATGTCGTTCCATAATATTATTTTTTAAGCTGTGGTGAAGACTAATTCGAAGGCTTTATGAGGCAAAGTTTTTTTGAAAAAATGTTAGCTGTAGGTATTAGTATATAACCATTTACTGAGATTTTAGTCTATCGG
The DNA here is from genome assembly GCA_016648135.1 of Agrypnia vestita. Lineage (NCBI taxonomy): Eukaryota > Metazoa > Arthropoda > Insecta > Trichoptera > Phryganeidae > Agrypnia > Agrypnia vestita. Next base: position 10,633 of record JADDOH010018122.1, read on the forward strand.
TTTCGAGACGTACCTGTCTCTTCGTCGGGACAACCACTACAATAGCATGCAAGTTTTTTTTATTAAAATTGTGTTCTTGTTAGAAAATGTGGTGGTTTTCGTACTTTTGAAAGAAAATCGGTGAAGACTTCATTGAAAATAATTTTAAAAAACCACGTGATTTCGAAGGTTTAGCCATGTATTTCAACAAGAAAAAACTGTGAGAGTGTGAGTAATTTTTTCGAGGAAATCGAAGAGTCGTGCAAATGCAAAAAAGCGCTACTATCCACATGGATCCTATATGAATAGTGGTGCTTTTATACTATAGGTTTACACCACAATTATTATACTTAAATAATTAGTTGCTTTTCTAGGCAGAAGGAACAAGGTATGCATACCTGGCTCTTGCAGACAGACCAAGTGTTAATCTTTTGTTCACATTCAATTAAGCTTAATGAGAGTAGCATGAATTAAATTAAGTATATTTAATGAAGAAAAGACAAATACGCGACTTATAAACTTTACATTTATTCTAATTCATTTTTCTGACAATTTTTTCTGTCTTCAGATTCGGACTCAAAACACTTAAAAACGGAGGAATCAGAAAATCGCTCAGGGAAATGAAAAAGTTATTTTAGACCGGTTTTTTCAGTATAAATGAACGAAAAACATATACGTGTACTCATTAAATTTAGTTATCAACTCTTCCCCTTAAAAAAGTTATCCCTAATAATTTTTTTAAACAAGTATAACAAGAAGTTTATAAATTATTAATGCACTCGTATAACATAACTTTTAATATAATTTTCTTAACAGCATTTCTAATTAATTACCCAACCATAAGAATTTTTTTTTCCATAATGGTCTTGTTTTAAAATAAAATATCACACTAGAACTTTTTATCATTAAAAACCTGTAAATTATAAAATTAAAATAATATTCAAAGACTCACGAAATTAAATATATTAAAATAATTCGTTAAATTTTAGAACTTCACTTCACATCGCTATGTTTCAGTTGAGCTTCATAATGAATTATCATAAATTATTAAGATAGTTTCACTGAGACATTTTCTTTTGAGTTTGTTCATGCTACCTCCATATCACCTGTCAGCGAGACGGCCTGCGATGTAATAAATTGCTAAGGATGTCTGGAATTCACATCTAAGTAACGTAAAGTCTTTAATATAAAATTTGTACAATGTCTTGGTTAGATGAGCACTCAAATTTATTTGACCATTCATTTTTAAATAAAAAAAGATTTATTTTTTGTTTACTTTCACTTGTCTGTTCGTAAGTCTCAAAATTTAATAATATAAAAATATCAACACCTTCTCGACTAGGTAGAACCCTGAAACATTCAGCGTTTGCGTATTTTCTATGATATGCAATAATCAATTGTTTCCAACATGATTTGTTTGATGTCTTCCTCCTCCTCCCATAAGCTCCAGATATTTCTTATATTATGGGGAGTATAATTTCACATTGAAATGTAATAACATATGTTTAATTTAATAAAAAAATCATTGTTATGTATCTGCTGTATAAATAAATAAATGAAATTTTATGGGAAATGTAATTATATTCAATATTTTATGAAGAGAAGATGAAAATATAAAAACCTAAACAATAGTATTGTGACGAGTAGGGGCGTGCAGTGAGAATATAGCAGCATGGCATTTACGTAAGCATACATTTTTACATTTTGAAAAAAAATCGAATTTATAGATATATCTGGTGATATTTCTAACATAATTTTTATCATATTATTCATATTCTGTCACATAAATATTTTATTTCGATGTTTTTATCTAAAATATTTGTCTAGGTAAAAGACATGTTTCAATATACGCACAGCACGCACCTGGTCGCCAGGTGCAAGAAACAAAAGGAACTGCACAAAATTAAAGATTTCCCAACACTCAGGATGTTAGAATAAACTGGAAACACTTAGAAACAGTAAAATACACGAAAATATACAACAAGTTTCGGGAAAAAAACATTTCCAATATATGTGTATGGCCATTCAATTTTGAGAACCAGTGAAAACCACAGATAAGGAAAGCGAGTGATGCGCAGGGAATACAGTCAGCCAGTGAATAAAGTATCAGAGTTCCTACCTGCGTGCAAAATATTTTAGTAGCGATAGAAACGGCGTAAATAAAGTGTTCCACAGACGAGTAGAATATTTTCGAGTGACAATTAGTGCGAATTATTGAATAGTGTTTCAGTTGAGTTTGTGTAGTGACTTTGTGAAACCAATAAATGTTTGTAATGTTCGGTTTCGTCTCTAACCACCACGAATACGTGATTGAATTGTGACATTTCTAGTCAAGTTAAGTATTATAGAAAAATATTTAGTCGAATGAGTGCCATATTTTGGGATAGTTGTGTCACCAATTATTGCTAAAATAACTGACAAAAATATCATCCACAGGCCTTACTAGGCCCTTAATTAAGTAAAAAATATAAATAATTAAAAAACGTAAATAAAAAATATTGAGTATATTATTATCTACACGAGACATTATAGTAAGTAATTGTTAAAATAATTAATCTTGTTATCCAAAGCAAACATAATAGCGTGTCCTTAATTTTTTTTTTCAATTGCTTGTTTCGTAAGATTATTAGTATTGTTTAGGCACCCTTATCATGTTTATCCTATTATCTTATAGGAGGATCAGGGCTCAAACACTCGACAGGAGCATTCATCTTCCCCTATTTATATCGCTTCGGTACCTAATAGTTGATCGATGAAGGCCAAATCTGTCTCTATACAATTTTATTCCAGAGTGTTCGCCTTCCCTCCGGAATTACTAAGAAGACACATCATCAAGTCGTGTCCAAGCTACCTTATTATGCATTTTCTTAGTATAGGAGTGTGGTTCCTATACTATTTGTACTGTAGATCAATTTTTTAAAATACTATTTAAACTGTATTTTTAAGCATTATTCCCTTTTCCAAGCATCCTGCATGGCTGAAAATTCTCGGCATTTATCCCAGACGTACTTGAAGGGAATTCTAAAAATATTCAACTCCATTGCTACTATTTTTAAGCAAAGTTTGCTGTTTTTGGAGACCGACCCTTTATTTCTTGGATATTAAAAATGCGACCGTTTTATTCCACTTTCTTAATATAAATTTTAACTTTTTAATCTCAAATATAGTCAATTCGCAATATTTATTTTCAAATTGTACTTAAATATATTTTTACAGGGTTGGATGTAGGTACATATACAAGCTGAAGCCCGTAAAAATGACGCAACATTAGTTGCTAAGCCCCAGCTATTTATTGTATCTTTTTGGCGATCCACGAAGAGGCGACCGTAGCAATATGCGTAAAGCTGCCGGTTTGGGTTTGCTGGCCCGGGGTTCAAGCCCCATCTCCGGCAGTTTAATTTTTTTAACCGTGAATTCGAAAGAAATTACGGTAGGTACACATAAAACATTTCCTATATATATATATATATATACAAAAACAAGTTGCGGTCAGTATGTAGAATACACTAGGATCGACTAATGGAAGTTGTGTATTGTCACGAGAGTCTAAAACAATGGTACCGTCGAAGTCTCTCGAACGGTCCACATGAAACTGGAATCAACTGGACCATTCTCAAAAAAGCCATAAAACACTGGAAATATGGAGAAAAAATCTCATGTTCTCAAACATTCGCGAAAACAAAAAATTTGTATAAAATTAACTTTAAAAGTAAATAATAGATTAAAAAAATGCAGCGAAAATCCTCGTGACGTGAATTAGGGCGGACCTGTGTGAAATATTCTAGAAAAAATTAATGTAAATTTAAGAATGGAGCACGGATTAAATTTGTGTCCAGTGACTTTGTGTAATAAAGAAGAGTTTAAATTGTTTTTGTGTTTAATTTTCCACCCACAGCCACGATTCAGTATATTGAAGTGCTAAACGCAACCACCCCATCCATGTACCGACGACACAGCTGGTTATATAGCTGCAAATCCTAGTGATTGGGTTATTTCGACCGGTGTTGTTACTTTAGTGATCTGGCTGAAATTTGATTATTAAGGCTCCAAAGACGGGTATCTTTCGCGTAGAATGCTTCTGATTGCTTATTCATTGTTCTGTTTACTAACCTATGTAGCACTGACAGATCTGAGAGTACTTATCACTTAATTTCCACTTAAAACATTATGAGTCGCTCTTCATAACTTTTTTAAATTCCACCTTGGCCTGCACAAAAGAAGATAAATGAAACGCTAATAATATCCAAAGTCTCTGGTCATGAATTTAAGCACTGGAGCATTGTTCTTTAATTTACACAATTTCGCACTAATAATATACTCGTCTTTCCAGAATGTTCGCACGTTCTGTGATCGCATTATTCGCTTGACCTCCGGTAGTAATCGATTCACCACAACAAACTGTTGCATGCAGCAATTACGTCGCTTTTTAAATAGGGAATGTTATTTTTAGAAGTTTCGGGATGATGAAGTGACTTCTAAACCCTTCCGGTAATTTCAAAATTACTTTTAAAACATTCAGGGTGCTATAAAATTCTTTAGCACGTGTAATTCTTTCCGTTCCTACAGTCTCCTGATAACATTCTTATAAATCGATTTGAACTCGTTCTATTGTATGTATTTGTATGCAAGGCAAAGTGTGAGGTAACCGTATAAGAAAATTATACTCCAATATACTACGCACTAGCGAAGGGAAAAACTACATTTCAAAATGAAGACTACAACACACACACGTTCACCAGTTTGAAGACTACAAAGTGTACACTACAATTGTAGTAAAAACTACTTGAAGTGAAGTAATTGTAGTGAAGTAATGAAGTAATTGTAATATTAATGAAGTGAAGTAATGAAATGAAGTAATTGTAGTACTAGTGATGTAAATTTTTAAATGAAGTGAAGTATTTTTTTCCCAAATAAAAATTTGGCGAGCTAAAAAAAAGAAAAAAAAAAAGATCAACGAGAAAAATATTTAAGACAAATGAGGACAAAAAATTTTCAAACCATGGAGGGGAAGGTTGTTACAGTTTCCAGAGATTTCTTCGTTTAGCTACATCAACTTCCCAAAGAAATAGAATAAAGATATTTTTAAGCCTTGCCACATTGTATATGTGTCGAAGACATAGAACCGCTTCTTAAACCACAGATGATATAGGTTTGGTTATACCAACGGCAGTGGTAGGTTTACGATCCACTTAGCGATGATTCTACCAAGATACCAGATCACAAAAAATTCGAAATCCATTTTTGTAGAAAATTTTCCGCGATATAATTTCACAATGGAAACGATTTTGATCACAGCAAGCGGAGCCGAGATATGTTTGGAAACCCAATTTATAGTTTTCAAAGATGCGATCATAACAGGGTGCGCGCGGTCCTAGTATTTTATCGCGATAGGATTTTAAATTTCTCATATGGCAGTCCGTTTTTCTATGCGACGTATAATTCAGATTACGATTGTGCCATAAAATACATCTATTAACTAGGAAAGAATATATTCCGACCAAAAAAAAGATTAATACTCCCTTTTAAAAAAAATAGAGGTATTATTACTAGTACTAGTATTAGTACTATGTATGTTGTTTCATAAGAAGAACTTAAGATGTATCTAGCCTAATTAATTTATCAGAAATTAATAAATCCGTTATTAAATTCCAGCGCAGTTACGCACGTGATAATATAAATATTCAAAGCTCTGTAAAAAAAGTATCACGCATAATTTTAAACATTTCAAACTACTAAAGGATAAATCAATCAGGATAATCGACTTATACAATGATATAAGAAAATATTCATTAGGGTAGCAAGCGAAGCCACGTGCGTAAAATATGAAAAATGTAATGCTATAATGTAAATAAACACAATAATTCCTACGGCCACATGGCCACATTTTCAAAAGTGCCTTATAGGGAAGATTAACCCTGCACCCTCATTCGCGAGAATATTATTTTCCTCGTGGCTTCAAACCTCACCGTAGGGGTAAACAAGCTATTCACAACAACCCATCCGTGAAGCCATATTGAAAAGTCAAAATTGGGATTCTAAAGGCATGTATATAAGAGGTGCGTAGCCAGCAGCGGCAAATCGTATAAAACGCAAAAGCGGTTCATCTGAAGAGGAAATCCTGGCTGAAGCACATAAGAAAATGATGGTTCCGGAAGTTCACAGCCGAACTATCTGGAGCTATTGCAAATAAAATAACGTTTGCCAAGATTATTTTCAACGTTCTTCTGCAATTATAGAAGAGGACTTCACAATTGTATGTAGTTATGCTAAAATCATCCGACCAAAAATATTTTGAGTTGAGAAAATTGCTTCTAAAAATTTGACTACAAAAACTAATATTTCGATTTTTAATTCATTATTGCATATTTTTTTTGCACAAGGCTCTTTGTAGAGATATTCTTAATGTTTTTTAATGTAATACTAAGAATAAAAAAAATTATTTACGAAGATATGACGCGTTATACAGATTGGATTCTTTCTACATAATGTCTAAATGTACGAAAAACAGTACCAACTTAATTTTTTCTATGTGAGTTGGATATATCCTATCAAATATGAGTGACATTATTGAATACCAGTTTTTTTATACTGTGTGACTTGAATTTATTCTAAAAAAATAATATATCATATAAGTATAAGCATGTTTGTTGTTTAACCAGTTGCAATTTGTTTTAAATTTTTTCGTGTGTTTTGTTCGAGAGACTTCGAAATTGCACAGTTAGACTCATATAACAGGATCCTGGCAATGATAAGAAAATAATATAAAGGACAACAACACCGATAATTAACTTGCCATCGTGATTATTAATGTCCTTTTTTTGATTTTTCTAGAACATTATTCCATCCAATGCAAATGTTTTTTCAAAAACAATGGATGTCTTAGAATGTTATTTAAATCACCCCTAACTATGAATAAATCATAGTTCTTTGTCTTCCCACAAAGCCTTTTATTAAAGCCTTTACCATATAAAAGAATGTTGCCCTAGGATTCGCGAAAAATTTCCTGATATAAAAATAACGGAAATGGCCAAATAGATTTGGGGGAACCATTTTTTCATTAAAAAAGAAACGTAGATAAATTTTCTATCTTAATATTCATATACACAATTGTATACTTATTAATTATAATATTTGATTTCATTTTAACATCCCTTTCATAATCATTTCCTTTATTCCGTCTGTCCGTGTCGCATAGTAACATTAACAAATATGACTGTTGTCCGTATCGTATTGAAAGTATGCGGTTATCGAGTCAAAGATGTAACTTGTTTTACTATTAATACCCTTTATAACTTATCGGTCAATTTATTTCAAAATGGCGACTGTAAATAACAATAAACCACCACCAAATAATGCCAGTTTACTAAATTTAGTCTTCTGGCAATCGGCGAAACGTAGTAAAATGGAAAAAAACCCTTTCGTTTCTCACAAACACAATCTACTTCGGCCGGTAGCTGAAGAGTTATTTTTTTTTCATAGAGCGTTGCTTTGTAAAAAAAATCTCCTGATTGCCAGAAAGAATGGTGACACTTGCGATTTGTCCATAAAATCTAGGCGGTACTGCGCCATTACGTGAAACAGTCGCAAAGCTTTTAAGACCCGGGGATAAACAGGCTGTAAGTGGATGTTATCACGCCACACTGTCTTAGGGTCAGCCTGGAGAGTCAAGTTCGCGATTGGAATTTTCCGAAAGGGCTGGAATGGGTATAGAAGGTGCCTATTGGGCTTGGTGGCAAAAAAATATATTAACTTCGGAGAAAGAAAAGGGTTTGTACTGAGGAGAAGTCATGGACGACGTTCATTGATCAGTTAAATGATAGGAAATAGGAAAAACAAGTCTGAATGGAAGAACGCTTAATGTAAGAACATTAGATGTATAAAGTTGCTTAGAAAAAAATAATGCGAGATAAAAACATAGATGAGCCAGCGATTTGTTCTAGCGCAAATTTCTTATTTTTAGTTCGTTTCTATCGCACAAAGAAAATATCATGAGATATTTATAGGTTTATATGCTGCGTTTTTTTGTAACTCTCTTATTGGATGTGGTATAGAGGTTCTTTAAAATACTAGTTTTCACGTAAGGATTTAATTAGTTTAATACATAGCAAAAACATAATATATTTAAAAAAATTTAAATGATTATACTTGTTAGAAAAAATATAGAACACAAGAACTCAAAAGCATGTAAGAGTTTTGTTAAGTTTTCTTTTAAGCTCCAGTTTTCGAAAATACGTTTTTTTAAGTTTTAGTCCTTCTCCAAGCACAAGTGTACAGCAAATAAAATTAATGTATTTATTATAGTCTTAATAGACCGGAATAAAATAAAATGTAATAAATTGTATGCAATATTCAATAAATAAATAAAAATATATATATTAGGTCCTTACATATGAAATTGACGTTTAGTATGGGAGGAACATAAAGCCGATTTTTTTTATTATAATATATTTATTTAATCAAAGTATGTACCATTGCTATCTATACACTTTTGCCATCTCATAGGTAGTTCATCGATCCCTTTACTGTAAAAACCATTCGGACGGGAATCAATAAAATCTTTGAAGGCGGTTTGGACTGCCCCATCGGAGTTGAATTTTTTCCTTTGCAAGAAGTTATCCAAATTTCGAAAAAAATGGTAATCTGTTGGGGCAAGGTCCGAAGAGTACGGTGATGTCTTAGACATTCCAATTGAAGCTCCTCTAATTTGGTAGCCGTCTGTTGTGCAGTGTGTGGTCTAGCGTTATCATGAAGCAGCAGTGGCCTAGAGCGATTAACCAGCCTCGGTTGTTTAGCAGCTAGCTTTTCCATCATGGTTTGCAGTTGCTGACAATAGACATCTGCCGTAATCGTCTGGCCAGATTTAAGAAAGCTGTAGTGAACGACACCAGCACTAGTCCACCAAACGCTCACAAGTAACTTTTTTGGAGTCAATTTTCGTTTGGGGCATGGTTTGGCTGGTTCGGCATGGTTCAGCCATTGCGATGAGCGCTTCCGATTATCGTACAGGATCCACTTTTCATCACAGGTAATGATTCGATTTAAAATCCCTTCATTATTGTGCCGGTTGAGTAATGCAAACGCAGCAGTCAACGCGCGTTTGTTGATTTGCTTCACTCAATTCGTACCCACCTTTCAAGCTTTTTCACCTTACCAATTTGCTTCAAGTGGATTAAAACAGTTTTATCACTAACACCGCAGCCTGCAGCTAACTCGGATGTGGTTTGCGATGGATCCGCTTCCACAATAGCCTTCAATTCTTCATTATCAACTTTGGTCTCCGGCCGTCCACGGGGCTTGTTCTGCAGGTCGAAATTTCCAGAACGAAAACGTTGGAACCAAAAACGCACTGTGTTTTCTTTTGCGGCACCGTCGCCATACACATCATTAATCCTTCGAGCCGTTTCTGCAGCCTGGTGCCACGGTGGAACTCGTACTCGTAAAAAACGCGATATTTCAAGTTTTTCATTTTGTAAACTGAGTGACGCAAAGAAAAAAACAATTGAGAAAAAAACAAATGAATTATAATTTTCAAAACACAAATACATGAGTAAATAGCTGTATAAATTTGGGTTTGGAATTCCTAACCAAAGAGAAGATATTTGAGATCAAATTTGCCAGTAAGGCAAAACGCCAATTTCATATGTAAGGACCTAATATTAATGTACATATATTTGTTAATAAATAAATTTAGAGTTAAGTATTACACATCCATATTATATACACAGAAAAAACTGAGAATATTAATTTGAGAAAATAATTTTCATAGTGTAAGTGGCTAGTTCAGACATTATGTTGTGGATAGTGAAGTAAAGATACGCCCGCACACCCAGGGCCATTATTTGAGCAAAAGCTACCATTTTGGGCCTACAATTATGCCATCCAGATTGGCATTGCTATAATGCTAATTATTTTGCGGACACCGTATTTGTAGCTTATCAATCATATATTCATCATACCATACTGCACAACAGCATCTAATAAGTCCCCCTCCAACGGAGTGACTGGCCACTAAAAATGCTCACAGGTACCAACACGTACTTGTGAATGTTTTTAGTAGTAACGTAACCTGGCGTAACGTGCGTAGTTACGCGTAGTAAAGCTAATACCAACCTAACTGAATTCTTATCGGAAACCATGACTATGTTTTAAATTTTTGTATACATGATGAAAAATATGAAGTTACTGATTTTTTACTTTCCCTTGCGTACCTATATGTCAAAACCAAACCATTTTTTTTTAATATTGCGTAGGTCGAAACTGACAAAAAAACTGAGAAATCTTAGATGTAAGAACCTAAGAGTAATAGTTAAGAGTAATTTGTATATTTGTAGAAACTGAAGAGGAAAAAACTTATTTTATATATTAGGGTAATATACACGACAGTTATTTAAAAAAAAATATATATATATATATATTGTGTCTCATGAAATTACGGTAGAATATTTTTCTCCATTTAATAAATGAGATTCTGCTACACGATGGACCATTCGCTGATCATTTACAATGTTAGCAGCAGTCTCACTTATTTTCGTTAAAAGTTTCTCGTAAGATGAAACTACTTCATCACGTGCTTACTCTTCATTCACCCTCAAAAAATCCAATCTAGCAAGCAAATTACCTCGCAAAACTTCATTACAACATATCTCTGCTTTTAATATTAAACCATGTATATTGTACAAATTGTATTGCATGTACTAAAATAGTTAATTTCTTAAAAAAACTTTTATTCTCCCTCTTATTTTATATGGCATTATTATTTGGTCACAGCGCAATTCACAGGCGCAGGGAATGATACAAAGAACTTTAAACAAAGCCCTTAAAATAATCTTGTACCAAAATTCACAAAATCATTTTCACAAAAATCACCTCTTCCAAGCACCAAAAACATACAACACTCTTAACACTAAACTTAAAACATGCAGCCATAGTCTCGCATACTTTTCTTCTAAAGTGAAACTCTGGCTGCATGAAAAGGGAAGGAAGCACGCCCAAAACTTATTAAAAGCCATGATATAAACTAAATTTAAAATATACTAATCCTACAAGAACATTTACTGTCATCTTTTTAAATACTTTTAATTGTTTTATTTTATTTTATTAATATCCTATTCAGATCATTTTTTCTTTGTCTATAATAGACTTAATTAACACCGTTATTAAATTGTAAACATTTAATTATTACTATTACTCAATTTTAATTGGCAATAAGATTGATTCACAAATGTTATATAAATAATTATATTCTTGAACATTATACTACTGGAAGAGCACTGTCTGCTATAATACAGTAAATTACTAGTGTAGCAGGCAGGGCGTCAAATAGTGTTTACTTGCTGCCAAGACACTCAGCAACAATGAAAAAAGCTTAATTTAATTTTGTAAACACTGTAAACATTTGTAACATTGAACATTGAATAAACATTGAATAAACATTGAATCTTCAACCTAGATCGATACACCAGAACCACTAACTTGTACAAAATCACCGGCATGCTTTTAGAAGATCTAATATATGTGGAAAAGATAAAGATGACTTACAAAATAAAGAATAAATTATTAGAAACGAATATCATCCTTTACCAGAACAGTGACGTACATAAACAACACACAAGAACAAGAGACTATATAAGAAGTGATGTACAGCGGACTAACAGAGAGAGATATGGTTTCCTATACACTGCGATCGATTTCTATAATGGAATCCCCAATTCCATAAAGGAATTAAATAGTGTAGAACGATTCAATAAACATCTGAAGGGACTCGTGTTGGGGAGGAGATAACTGTTTAACAAATCAATGTGCTGATATTTAATATGTGTACCCACTTATTTCGCTTTATTTCCTGTCCCCTTATACCAGCATACAATTGCTCTTTGGGGACATGCTATTTAAATTTTAATAAAAAAAAACTGAGCAATATTACTGATTGAATATAAATTTTATAAGAATAACAGCATATTTAGTATGCATATATATTACAGCAATTTTTAAATAAATAACCAGCTGTATATCCGTGAAAAATCACGGAACATAATATTAAAATAGTTCATGTCTATGCTAGTCCTATATGTAGGATATTTTTGACGATTCACGCAGGTAGCAACATTGTTAAATGGCTGCCGGTTCGGTTTACTGGACCGGGGTTCAAGCCCCATCTCTGGCCATTTAATATCGTTATTTTAGCCGTGAATTCGAACGAAATTACGGACGTTACACGGAGTTATGGGGACAGACAGACAGAAAACGAAATAATTTTTATTTTATTTTAAATTACCAAAAAAATTTAATTATCTGGTAAACGAACTAGTATTTTAGAACGCACATTATAATTTGTAAAAAAAATATTTCTTATAAAACGTTATTATTTTTTTTGACAACGATCAAATTGATGCGTCGGGAATTTTCTTATGTAGTGAAAAAATAACATTTCTAGGTTCACAAAAATCAAATGTGATTATGATGTTATGTATTGTTTTGGCACATGGTCAAATATTCCATTTGTATGCTGTTATACTCTGAAGTAGGAATCAAAGTAGAAGTTAATTCTGAGAAATTTGTTCCAATAAAATACACCCAGCGCAGCAATGAATATTTTATTCGCATTACGTGACATAACTGTCTATAAAACAAGTAACTCAAATAAAAATGAAACAATTTTAATTTTGTTGCTTATATATTGGTTACAATTTTACGAAAATTTCTTTTGTAGCTTTGTGAAAGGCCATTTTAAATAATCAATTGATAAATGATATCTTTTATTAAGGATAAATTATTGAAGACTCACCGAACACTCACAGAAACTATTTATTTATTAGAAAAGTGGATGGAAGTCTTTTATACGATAGCTCAGGGCTGAATAAATAGCTTCATCTCTGAGAGACTTTAATTATACCTCTGGGGACCAAATCCCAAAAAAAAGTAACTGTGTTCTTAGAACATACTTTCATATGTCGACATTTTAAATCTATCTCTCTCAAAATTTAAAAAATCATTATATAATCATTTCTTTTCAAAATATTAAATTTTTATATAATGTCTTAAATTTTTTATATATACCTGGCTATTCAAATTTAATATTGCTATATTATCGGCGAGTAAAAATTTCTGAGATCACTACTTTACACTTTTTTGCATAAATACTTTTTTTACATATATGTCTAACCTCATTATGTTTAAACTATGTATATATACTCTTTTACATTTATACCCTTTATTTTTCTTTTACATTTAATCGTTTGTTGTATTTTAATTATGTATAAACCTGTTGTAAAAGGCTATTAAGCCGTGTAATTAATAAAATAAAATAAAAATATTGTTAAAATGATATCTTTGTTTACTTTCTCTTCGTCTTCATTCTGAAATTGCAAATTCACAATAAGAATGTGTTTTCTTTTATTATTTTTACATTTTCTTTTACTGTATTATATTTCATATTGTCACTCTATACTATGATATTTTATAGATTTTTAGTACTGCTTGTTACTTTTATATGATTTAATTAATCTTTTTAGAAAATTATGTCATTTCTTGTTTCTTCTTTGCATTCCTGTTTATTCTTCATTTTTTTTTAAATTTTATTTTAACTTGCCACTTCTTTTGTGGATCCATATGAAAAACGCTATTTTGATCAGAAATGTTAAAATATCGTTCGAATTGTATTTGATTGCTCGTTGGTGTAGTAGTTCAAGACTCTCGCCTAGTGATCCAGTGGCCGGTGGTTCGAGCCCCAATCCAGGACCCCAGCAAGTTAGTCCTATTCTCATAGTACAAGCGTTTAGTTTATTTTGAAAATAGTAAGAATAGTGATGCAACACGTATTCCGTGTTCGCGTCATTATTTAAAAATAATATATTTCCATTTTCCTGCATTTTTACTATATTTTGTACTTTCTTTTAAAATAAATATTTTATATTGATCTAAGGTGGTAAAATGATAAAAAGGCTACCTACCTCAGAAAATGTATATTTATATATCTAGCGAGGAAGGTAGTGGGCTAGAGGCTTGCTACATTTTATCCTATGTTTATATGTATAATGTGTGTATTTATCAAGCAACTAAATATCTTTTGTCTAATAAATGCCGATTTATCGGTAATGAAATGAAAGTATTGTGGACTGGCATATATATATATTGTGTTCACTAAAAATAATAGAAACGTATGCGCAATTCTAAAGCAACCAAATCACAGTACTTTCTTTTCGTAAGAGAGTTCGAATAACCTATAAATTCTGTAATTTATTTGGAAACCTAACACTGATGAATTACTCAATAGTCTTATCTTATACAATAAGACGTCTGTAGTCTGTAATACCGATATCGCCCACATTCTCATTCCGATTGATGATATTAGATTATTTGTTGGTAAATTTGTGATTTATCGATAGTTACAGATTAAAACATTCGATATACTTCTTATTTCAGATACTTTATTATTTTGCTCCATATCCAATACAAGTTCCAATTAATAAAACTTGTTTGTTTTGATTTGTTTCTTTATGGCGACAAGAATCGAGCAAGTCAGCAACCACGAAAACATCGCAGGTTAACATCAAACTAATATACTTTACGTTACCTTCTAATTACTATTTAAGCTAGCTATAATCCGTCAAAAATGACGGACTTTTTACGTTTGATTTTCAGCTTAACATTAATTAGCTATTATAACAAAAACAAAAAAATCAATCTAAAATGTAATCAATATTTTTTTATATTAACACATATTGCAATTTGAATAAACTCACCGTTCGTGTTAATTCAAGTGATCAATGATCTCTAATCCTATTTGGTTCATTTTACACAAAATGCCAATTAAAATTTAAGTTTCACAACAAATTCAATTATCGTGAAATCGTATGTTTGTGTAGGCGTGTAAACAGTGCCATTTAGCGTAGCATAGCATCTTGGTAGCGTTAGTAACAGACATTGAATGTTTGTTACTAACTGTTACTAACAGAGATCGTGTATTTATGTGTAAACATTGACATCTATCGTAGCATAGCATCCTGGTAGCGTTAGTAACAGACATTGTATGTTTGTTACTAACTGTTAGTAACAGAAATCGTGTGTTTGTGTGTAAACATTGACATCTATCGTAGCATTGTATCTTGGTAGCGTTAGTAACAGATATTGTATGTTTGTTACTGACTGTTAGTAACAGAAATAGTATGTTTGTGTAAGCGTGTAAACATTGACATCTATCGTAGCATAGCATCGTGGTAGCGTTAGTAACAGACATTGTATGTTTGTTACTAACTTAGTAACAGAAATCGTGTGTTTGTGTGTAAACATTGACATCTATTGTAGCATAATTCTTGGTAGCGTTAGTAACCGACATTGTTACATATATAATTATGTATTCTGATCTATCTATCTATTATCTATCTATTATCTATGTAATAACTGGCTATTTTTAAATCATATACCTTACCTGTAGAATTGCAATCATTTAATTGAATCTAATATTAAATCTTATCACTGACATTAATCTATTGACAATCGGCTATCACCGATTGCTCGCTCCTAGGCCCTGCGGGCGGCTGTACTGGCCATTGCTTTATCCTCGGGAAACGGTGAGATGGTAAGTAAATTAATTGACAAAAATATTTTTTGAAAACACTGGCGGTGGACGCGCAGGCCACACTGCGTGACCTAACAACAAGCAAACGGCGTTTGCCAATTACTTTCTTCTAGTGCTAACGATGATAAAACAATAACAATATTTTACATACAATGGGAAATTTAAGAGCAAAAACAGAAATAGATGTAAACTCTTTAAAGGCTCGCAATGTTAGTATTTAAAGACAGCCACAGCAATTTGGTGACTAGTTTCAAAATGCTTTATTGTCCCTGAGTGGCAATTTGAAGTTCGCAGGAAGTTGGTTCAGTTGGTGCCGAGAATGCCATGTCATTTAATGATTGTAGACCAAGTTTCGTAGAGTTAACTTTTAGAATATTAACTTGATGAGCGGCTTTGTTATTACGGTGAAGAATGTGCCTATTAAATTCAAATGATGTTGAAAAGTTTACGCATGTGGAATGTAAACATACGATATTTTCTAGGGACGTGGCTGTGGGAGGCAAATGAAAACACTGGAATTTCAAAAATGTCCTTAGGTTTTCACAGCCGTTCAGAATCTACTGTGTATAGTTTTCTGGGATATTCTGCCGTGTGTATGTGACCTCTCTAGCCAACGTTTCGGATCCCACTGCAGAGTCCATCATCAGGGCTGATGTGATGAGTTTGTGTTGAAGTGTAGGTTAAGTATTGCCTTGCAATACCGTACCAAAGTCAGGGTGTCTCCAAGTTCGTGTTATGTTAAGTACTAGATTGCAGTACCGTGTCGAAAGCAGGGTATATGTGTCTTGATGTAGTGTGTTGTGTATCTACTAACGGATGTCGGACTGTGCGGATCGTCGATTTGATTTATCCTGCAGCGCCGGATACCACGATGTTTTTAACTTAAGACCGTCATCCCTATTAATGTTTACCAGAAGCTTGTACATTTCAATTGCTTCTTTGACCAGGCGCGTGTGGTGACTTTTGGGCTTTCCTAAGATTTTCGGCTCAAATGGCCCAAAATTGCCCGTATCTAGAAAGTTCTGAGGTGTATAATAGGTGACCGAGTTTGCATGTTCTTTTATGCTCATCAACCCTCTTTGAAATCGTGCGTGCTGTTTGTCCCACATACACTTTGTCGCAATTTTCACAGTCGAGCCTATAAACACCGTCGGTCTCAAGGGGATCCCGATTCTTTGCTGGTCTTAAGAGGTCCTTAACCTTGTTGTTTGTGCCGAACACTGTCTTAATTTCCGTTTCTTGAGCGCTTTGGCAATCCTGTTTGTTACATTATCGTGTGTTTTTCTCGGAGCTGTTGGATTTGGCTCTTATGATGTGCCGTATCTGCCGTCTTTGGTATCCATTGCTTTCTAGCGCTTCGCTCAGTGTACGAATCTCCTCCTGCAGATGTTCTTCTTGGCATATTCGTTTAGCTCTCCTAGCTTAGGTATTAATTAAACCTCTCTTCTGCGCTGGGTGGTGGTGGGAATCTGCATATAAGAAGCGGTTCGTATGGTTCGGCTTCCTGTAGACTCTGTGCCCGAGACTACCATCTGTGTTCCTTTTCACTTCTACATCCAGAAATGGTAGTTTATTTTTTTTTTCTATATCCATGGTGAATTTTAATTTCTTGTGCAGCGTGTTAAGGTATTTTCCTTTTTCCGGGGCAGGCGTGTTAATTCGAATTTGGCTGCTACCGGAATTCGGATTCGAATCCCGGTAGCAGCCAAATATTTTTTTGTGAATTTGATTTTTCTGTATGTCTTTCTAATTGGTTAATATTAATGTGGTTTTAAATTTCACAAAACTTTGTTCTGGAAAAATTGCAACTTCACAATAAGAATGTGTTCTTGAATACAATAAAGTGTTTTCTCTTTAGTGATTTCATATAAGATTGACAACCTTTTTAATTTTTGCATATGGTTGCCCAACATCTAGATACTTATTAATGCGAATAATATAGATCATTAAGAAAGACAAAAAGGAAAAAATTACGTACTTACATGGATTGCGTGTCACAACAATACTATTTTCATACTTTTTTACTATTTTAAAATTAGACTCAATGCTTGCGCTACGAAAACAGAACATACTTGCTGGTCTCGTGAAATGGGGCTGAACCGCCGACCAATGTATTACTAGGCAAGTATCTTAACTACTATACCAACAAATGTGTCGATCAATTATGACCAGAACTCGAATCGGAACTTTTTTTGCCGGTAGACCGTTTTAACCTTAAATTCCATTTATATTTTCGAAAGACGTTGTCTTCTATGTATAGACATGTTTAAAAATAAAACAAATTTGTGTATAAAATAGCTTCAAAACTATTTTAATTGTTACTTGCCTTCATAATTAGCCTTTTTTGTTTCAACTCGGAGAACAAATATTATTTGTTTTGAGCCAAAAAGGCATATTTTATATCTCTCACCATTTCCACTCAGAAGCCGGCCTCTGGGCTGATTTATGAGAGTCCTAAATTAAGCAGTACAATAATTCGCCTGGTGAGCGTTTTAGCTAAAATGTTGATGGTACTTAGTGTAACAAGGGCTAATTTGCCTTCACTACTCGGCGAGCACTGGGTTCGCACTAGGGTTTCTCTATTCCCGGACTTTTTTCATTCCCGGGACTCAATTCGCAGCTCTGGATCATTCCCGGGATCCCGGGTCTCGTGGTCTGTTTATAAGAAAATTTTAAATAAAAGATTTTATTATATTCAAGAACACATCCTTATTGTGAAGTTGCAATTTTTTCAGAACAAAGTTGTGCCCCGGAAAGGAGGAGATCCTTGGTTCGAATCACGGTAGCAGCCAAATATTTTTCGTGGATTTGATTTTTCTGTATGTCTTTCTAATTGATTGAATAATTTGGTTTTAAAAAATTTTATATTTGTTTTTTGTTAAAGTTTGTTAATTTAATTTCAGATAAATTGTTTTTATTAATTAAACATATATTGACAAAAAGAAAAGGTATTTCATAATAAAAATACAGACATAATTAAGTCTTAATATAAAAAAAAACATTTAAACAAATTTGAATTAAACATTTTATATGGATATATATTTAAAATCAATCTATTATACATTAAATTACCTTGTTGTTGTCGCAACAATAACAACAACAACAACACACCCTCCCCCAAGCCGACTGGTCCTCGTGGGAGAAAACAACCAAGACGCCTTAAAGATAAACAAACGAACTTCAGATATACATATAGCAACATTATATTAACAGAATGGTATCCAAGAGATGGTAAAAGAAACAAAGGTAGACAAACGAAAAGATGGGAAAACGATCTAAAAAAGGTGGCTGGTCCAGAATGGATCAGAGTTGTAAACAAAGTATAAAGAAAAATGGAAATCTTTAAACGAGGCCTGTGTCGAAAGACAAGCTGTTTCTAAAAATAACGACCCGAACGCTGAGAATTCAGAATAATTTAAATAATATAATATATATAAAAAAATCTTTTTAGTTAATAAGATTAGAAGTAATAAGTTAAATAAGTTAACAGCAACAAAGGCTAATTTTAATTTTAACTTTTTAACATTAAATTATCTAAAATGAATACACAGTAGTAAAACAATTTTATTTAAAAAAAATACCAATCTTTTTTTAATTTACATCTGATTGTCTACTTCTTGATTTTGTACATATATTTTCAGCGATTGAAGAAACTTTCTCTGTTTCAACTGATGTCGGTTTTATGGTCAGCAGGGTAGCGAACCATTTTTGTAAATTAGTTGTTCGCTCCTCTGTAGATTCATTAGCTTTTAATTATTTTTTTAAACTAAAAATACATGGTTTAACCCATTCGAAAAGAACGCTTTTTTTTGTGAACTGCGTTTGTAAACAAAAAATTTGGATAAAATTATTTTATTTACACTCTTCCAAAAATATTACGAAACCCGGGATTCGACATAAGCATTCCCGAGACTCGATACATCCACGGGAATCCATTCCCGGGTCGACCCGGGCCAGAAATCCTAGTTCGCACCCTATACAGCGTCACACTCCAAATGTTGTATAATCCTACCAAGATCTATGTAGTTTTGATAATCTCCCAAATTATACGAAATTGGCTTATATTTTATGATTTAAATGGGGCAATCAAATTGCGAGTATAACAGTTTTATTCATTTAGTGTGGATAATTGAATTTCATTTATCACTAGGAATTATCTTTTACGATCGTAACTACTGTTAGATTATTTATTTTTCAGAAATTTTTCGACTTATTCAGAGGCCCTTTTATCATGAATTATTTTTGTATTTGTTTACGTTATTTTAACTTTTTCTCCTTACTTATTCTTCTGATTTTTTCTTAATTCACTAATTTTTCTTCACTTGTTCTTCTTCTTCATTTTTCTTTGCCTATTTTTCTTTCTTACTTCTTCTTCATTTCCTCGAGTTTAAGCTTAGTCTTAATATTCTCTGCGTAATCGTTTGTGTTTAAATCACTTTCCCCAATTCTTCTTCTTCACTTATTCTTCTTCTTTCTTCTTCTTCTTATATTTTCTTTCATTCCCTATACTCATTCTGTTTATTTTTTTTCTTCCTCAACTCAGTATTTTGAAAAAACTTGTAGGTACCTACTTATTTAGAATTTCTACGAAATAAATCTAGATAAAATATGTATTTGATAATATTCCTACAAATCTATATCAAAAGCAAAGTCAAGGTGTACAAGACATACGTGCAACCTATTATGACATACGGTGTAGAGACGCGGGCTGACAGTATCCGCACCAAAGGACTCGTCTGAAATGAATGAAACATCTGAAATGAAAGTGCTGAGATCCATTACTGGAAAAAGTCTGCGTGATCGTGTCCAAAATGCAGATGATGTGTCACGTGTGACACACAGTCGTGAGAAGGGGAACGTTCTCACGCCTTTGGCCGATTCCTACCCATCGTAAGTTTGCATTTCAGAGGTGCTTTCCTAGGAATCAATCGAGATGGTAATGAAAAGGCGACAGTCCTTTTTTTTTGCAACGCCAGCGCCCACGTCTGGTTTTCGTTCAAAGACACATTAATTATAAAGAAGGTGACAGATACATGGAAAAGATTTTATTTTGGAGACGTTCCCACAGTTCCGCTGCCACATCTGTTCATAATATAAAAATATAAACTGCACGTAACATGATAATGGTTATTTTTCTCGTCACTACTTGTAATTGTAATTGTTTCGTATGTAAGGTTAGCATTATATACTTAATACCTATCTAGCATTAACGTATGGGATCCCAATTAAATAGGTAACTGTAATTAACTAACAATAATTAATTAATAAGGAAAAACTAGGTGCGTTATTTTTGTATAATTGTGTTCTGTTAGTAGTACCTTGTTTGTACCTATTGTATACTCGGTACGGATAATTTTGTCTGTCATGCTGTAATTATTCCTAGTAGCATTAATAGTGGATTTGTTTATGGTAGCCTTTTTCTTTTAGATAGCGTAGGTATGTATCGGTATACATCGCTTTGGTGTCGTTAGATTAAGTAACATTGATGTCAATTATTTGTGTTTATAGTTAAGTACTTTATGTGTATGTTACATTGAATTTTAATACCTACCTAATTATATTTGTCTAAGAATAAGTGATTATACGGGGGCGTGGGCCAACAGATACGTTAAGTCAGGCCTATCGATCTCATTGGTTCGGGATATGGGTCGATGGCCAATGACATGTGAGGACAGGCGTGGTGCGGGATGATAAACACACCCGCCGGGGTCGGTGTTGAGGGCCCCGGGAGCCAAAAGTGAGAAACAGATCTTGGTGGGCCGTGATAGAGTTCGGAGTGGGACAGACCTCGACGAGTTGCGGTACGGTGTGATGTGAAAAACAATTCGGAGTCGCGAGATAGTTCGAAATGGCGAGAGGTTGTGACTATAGAGACTAAAATCAGGCGATAATGAAATTGGTCGCGAGTGAACATTGATAGACTGTGGTGGTAGCCGGAAGCGATCGGCGGCAGGAAGCGCGCGCGATAGACGGAGATAATGAAACAGTATCGGAGGCGAGACGGCCAGTGAGTTGGGCAACCGTGGTACACCAAATGGGTGGTGGTCAGATGGTGAAGGAAGCGACGTGCTAGTGGAGCATGGTCGAGTCGGGAAACCTGCCTTGAGAGGAAAAGGCAGCAAGCGGCGAGAAAGGAGACGAGCTGTTAGGAACGACCGCCTCAATTCAGGAGGAGACGGAGGAGCCTGTCCACCAGGAGCGCGCCGATAAGGGACGCGAACGGGGCTGTGACGGGGCCCTATCACGGGAACGGGAAGAGAGAAGAAAGAAGATCGAAGGGTTAATTAAGGTAGAAATAGTTTTTCCTAGCATAAGATTTTTTTTCTTTTTTCATGACTGTCTCTGTTACGGACAGGACATTGCCTGCGCCTACCGTCAGGCAACCGAAATTTCAAGCTCTGTGGTTGACGTAATCGCGTCATATAAATGATAGAAATTTCTGATGTGAATGAAGCAGAGCAAAGGCCCCTTTCAGGGCCACCGCCGATCGCCGTGCCCCGGTTGAGGATGGGTACCGTGCCGAGGACAGCGCGCGAGTTCTCGGCCGCGGTGGTTGTCCTTATACGTGTCTCGGCGTCGGGCGGCGGCACCCGGGAGAGGGGATGAGCGAATGCGGAGCCTCAGCTCCATGAGAACGCATCCCGCTGATGACAATGGAAATGCGTTAGAGTGCATGATCTGAAATGTGTATGTTTTTGCTGAAAATATTATATGAAAATATTAATGTTCAGATTTTTTAACATTTCAGAGCTCTCTAATATGATGGAAATTAATGGTTTTTTGATTTCAGATGGACCTGAATCATAATTCTATGTAATAAAATACCGCATTTTCATTGTTTTAATAAAAAGAGCGGGCGGGAGATGTTTTTATTTGCGCACAAGGCGCATTTTGTACCTTATTCTCATCATATTTGCCTGATAAGCAACATTAAAGTTGTCTCAACACTTATAAAAGATAAGTAGTAGAGTCACACACATGCACACACTCTGTAAGGCATAAAAAGTTGTCTACAGATGACACAATAAATGATTGACTGTATGGCATAACAGATTGCCAACAGATCATTGGAAAAAAAAAAAAAACATACATTTTTTATGGCAAGGAAAAATCTAAATACTTTTTCAAATACATTATTAATGAGTGAATCACAATCACATTAATATGGAAACATAAGTCAGACACCACCAACACAAAACCAGCCGCCGCTTATGAGCGACATACTGGGCTGGGTTTTTTCCATACAAATTTCATATAAACACACAAACCGGAATAACTTCCGTCAGAGGTGTCCGATTTTGATAATTCTTTTTGTATAATGATCAGTGGATCAAGACCTATCTAGAGAATATACACACTCATATGTGGAAATAATTTTGAATAAATTACAAAATTAGTTTTTTGTTGAAAAGTTTAAAAATTCATAACTATAGTAAGCTGCGACTTACAATAAAGTGTGATATATCAACAGATGCGCTGCGACGCACTCTATATAATAGACACAAAAAACTAAACCTAAAAGTTAAATTGGATTTTTAAGAGATTTAATTGTTGAAATTTTATAGCCCGCCGGGCCAGAAAATGAGATATATTTTAACTGTTGCTTTAATAATAATGTCTCAAGGTTGCCACGCAATATGTCAGACTGTTTATTGAGACGCAGTCAATGTAATGACATATATGCAAATCCTCCGGGGGAGGTGCGTTTAATTTAATAATTAAAAAACTGTAATATATGTAGTAGAAATAAGCGCCCGAAACGCGCCATTTGTATGCAAACTGTAACTTGTTTTAATTGGCTTCGAGGCCGGGGCCACCTGGTCCCGGCCGAGGGTATAAATATCGCATTCAAGGCGGACCGACCCTCAGTCTGGTTTAAAACGCCGTGGCAGACCCTTCACGTGTGTTTCATTTACCTACCCGACTACCTCCTACGATTTTGCTGCCTGCTGACTTCGCTCGCTCTCAAGCTCGAGCCGAACTACGTCATCAAGATCTGCTGTTGCTGCCTGCTAACGCCGAGCGCTCTCGCTTCACGCCCGGTACTTGCTATCGGCGGCGATCGCCTCGCGGTGTGCTGACGGAGCGGACATTCACGCTCGATACCTACTACTTCTGCGGTGTGCTGACTCTGAGCGGACGTTCACGCTCGGTACCTACCGCTTCTGCGGACTGCTGACTGCTGGCACGGATTTTGCCAAGCTAAGTATTTCTTCGCAGTACAACCGTCTTTTTTAAGACGATTATTCTTGACGACCCCGTCGAGTTTAGACATTTTGCTCGAAGTAAATTCTTTTGCTGTCGCCTCTGGTGCACATTCCCGTGTACTAATATCGCTCTTTTTCCAGCTGCTCACACGGTGCGCCCGTGCTGTGTGAGACATCCCGAAGGCTTCTGAAGCGGAATCAGCGGACCGCACCTGTATTGCCTGTTCTGTGCGGAACAAGCTGGTCCTGTCGAGACGGATTGCTGGTCTTCGCTTCGCATCACCAGAGCCAACCAGGATGTCGCACGCTGGGGATGAGCCGCAGTACATGGACGACGACGCCCAGTACCAGGAGAGCGGCAGCCAGCGACGGGGGGAGTCAGTGGCATCGGAGCGATCTCGAACCGAGTCTCGCCGAAGCCGCGCATCTAGCCGGTCATCCAGCCGGTCATCACGCTCCACCGAAGACACCGTTCGGAGACTTCGGGAGGAGCTTCGCCGCGAGCGCCGGCGCATGGATGAACAGCGCCGGGACTACTCGCGCATGGTCCGCGCGATGGCTGCCAGTCAGAGGACGCAGCCAACACTCTGGAGGGTGGCCCTGAAAAGGGCCCTTCTTACAACGGTCCGAGGCAAGGACCGTCCGCGGCCGCAACCGAGTGGCCGCAGTCAACACTCCAGGAGGGTGGCCCTGAAAAGGGCCGTTCTCACAATGGTCCGAGGCAAGGACCTTCCGCAGCCGCAACCGAGATGGCAGCACCACCGGCGGCGGCAGCCGACAGTGCCCCGAGGGAGGGGGTACTACCAGTGGCGGCGGATGCAGCCAGTGGCGCCTCGGAAGGAGTGAGACCCTCCTTTAAAGGTATTAATTATAATATTATGGCTGATAGCGCCCTCCCAGGGGAGGCGCAGGCCTCAGTGGGGGTGGCAGTGGTCCACCACCCACAGGGTGGGGCACCCACCCACCCACAGGGTGGGGCACCCACCCACCCACAGGGTGGGGCGCCCACCCACCCACAGGGTGGGGCACCCACCCACCCACAGTGGGTGGCGCCCACCCACCCACAGGGTGGGGCACCCACCCACCCACAGGGTGGGGCACCCACCCACCCACAGGGTGGGGCACCCACCCACCCACAGGGTGGGGCACCCACCCACCCACAGGGTGGGGCACCCACCCACCCACAGGGTGGGGCACCCACCCACCCACAGTGGGTGGCGCCCACCCACCCACAGGGGGGGGCACCCACCCACCCACAGTGGGTGGCGCCCACCCACCCACAGGGGGAGGCGCCCACCCACCCACCGGGTGGGCCACCCACCGGCCAGCCTGGAGTGGCCAATGCTGGCGTAGCTTGGCCCAACGTCGGCCAACCTGGAGCGGCCAATGCTGGCGTAGCTTGGCCCAACGTCGGCCAACCTGGAGCGGCCAATGCTGGCGTAGCTTGGCCCAGCTTGGCCCAATGCCGGCCAGCCCATCAACACCAACGCCAGCCAACCTACTGCAGCCAATGGGAGCCAGCATGCTGCTTCATCGTGGGCCAATGCAGGCCAACCCTCCACGGCCAATGGAGGCCAACCTGCTGCTGCTGTAGCAGGACCATCGTGGGCCAATGGAGGCCAACCTGCTGCTGTAGCAGGACCATCGTGGGCCAATGGAGGCCAACCTGCTGCTGTAGCAGGACCATCGTGGGCCAATGGAGGCCAACCTGCTGCTGTAGCTGGACCATCGTGGGCCAATGGAGGCCAACATGCTGCTGTTGCTGGATCAGCATGGTCCAATGGTAGCCAACCTGCTGCTGCTACCGGACCAACCTGGGCCAATGCAGGCCAAAGCGCAGCAGCCATCACCAGCCAAGGCGTGGAAGGCATCGTCGGAAGCACGTTTCCAACCACCAATCCAGCTGCACAGATGGGAGGGCAAGGAGGCCCATGGAATAATATCACCACCAACGCCTTCACTAGGGAATGGGTGCTGCGGCAGAACCAAGGAGCACCTGGCATGGATCA
The DNA here is from genome assembly GCA_016648135.1 of Agrypnia vestita. Taxonomy (NCBI): domain Eukaryota; kingdom Metazoa; phylum Arthropoda; class Insecta; order Trichoptera; family Phryganeidae; genus Agrypnia; species Agrypnia vestita. The sequence goes on from JADDOH010018122.1 coordinate 36,405, forward strand.
AAGCCACCCCCCTGCTTCAATGATTATGGCGCGTCAATGTGGGGTGAAGGAGCTACCCCCATTCGGCGGAGAAGCGTTCGAGTGGCCGACGTTCTTCGCCCAATTCCACCAATCCACGGCGCTGTGTGGGTTCTCTGATCACGAGAACCTCATCCGTCTTCAGACCGCGCTCAAGGGAAAAGCGCGAGAAGCCGTGTCAGCAATGCTCATCGATCCGAGCAGCGTTGCTGAGATCATGCGGACGCTCCAGGATCGCTTCGGGAACCCAAGAGCCATCATCGACAACATGCTGGGGAAGGTGCGCCGCTACCCAGTGATCGCCGAAAGCGCGCCAGTGGACGCGGTGCTGGACTATGCCCTCATTATAAGGAATGCGGTGTCCACCATCAGAGCGATCGACCCGTCGCATTTGACGTCTCTACCAATCCTCACCGATATGGTGGGAAAGTTGCCGAGCGCAACCCGCATGCTGTGGCTACACTCGCTGGTGGGGAAGCCGGGACCTCCAACATGCCAGTCGTTTTCGGACTGGCTGACCGTCGTACTAGGGCCAGTGGATACATCAGGACTGAGGACCATGGCCACTCTCCCGCAGAGGAGTGGACATGTACACCATACCACTGGCGGCAACGGGGCTCCGGAGAGCCGACCGGGACCAAGCCAAACACCCAGGCCCCCACCACCAGCAAGGAACACCACCCCCTGTCAGATGTGCAATAGCAACACGCACGCGCTACCCCAGTGCAATACTTACCTGGCCAAGACATTGCCGGAGCGCTGGAGCGCGGTTAGGCAGTTTTATCTCTGCACCAAATGCCTCAAGAGCGGCCATAGATGGAAGGATTGCCGCGCCAAGCCTTGCGGTGTCAATGGCTGTAAATCGCAGCATCACAGGACGCTGCACGACCCGAACACTGACAGAGACCGAAAGAAGAAGAGCGACAAACGAAGAGAACCGCGCTCCAAAGGATCGGGCTCAAAGCGCGGGCCAAGGAACGGAGGAAAGGGCACAGCAGCGGGTGGCGTTTCCAAGGTGACCAAGGAGGAGACGGTTACCAACACCGGAGGACAGTCGCAGGGACAAGAACGCGCGGTTTACTTGAAAGTAATACCGGTAACCATCAGTGGACCACGCGGCCAAGTAAACGCGCACGCGCTCCTCGACGAGGGATCATCAGTCACTCTCATCGAGGAAGAAGTGGCGAGTGCCGTCGGAGCCCGAGGACCAGTGCGCGCCCTGCGCATTCATGGTGCGGGCGGCATGTGCTCATCGGACGACCGATCCCGTGTGGTGTGCGTCACAGTGCGTGGAGATGGCCCCGAGTATCCGGTGAGAGCGAGTACGGTGCGGCAGCTAGCCCTGCCACCTCAACGGGTCGTGAGTGATCCGCGCTCACTGTCCATAATGGACCAGGTGATGACAGATGAAGTGGTGCCCCAACTACTGATTGGCCAGGACCACGCACACCTGATTGTGTCACGCGAGGCGAGCGAGATACAACGAGATGGAATACGCTCCCGGACTAAACTAGGATGGGCCGCCCATGGAGTGCTCGGGACCCAGCCCGGCACGGGCACGGCGATCGTATTGACGTTCGTCGCTTCGAAAAGCCACTCCACCGAAGATCATCTGGAAGCACTTATACGGGACCACTTCGCAGCTGACTCATTGGGGATCACGGCCGCAGCGCGGGTCAGCAAAGGGGATGCGCGAGCCAAAGCCATCATGGAGGCAACCACACGCCAGCTGCCCACCGGCCACTGGGAGACTGGACTGTTGTGGAAGGAAGATAAGCACCAACTGCCCGATAACCGTCAGTGTGCTGTCAACCGCCTGAATGGCATCGAGAGGAAAATGCAGAAGGACCCCGCATATGCAGCAGCATATTCAGCCAAGATGGCCGAATACACCGAGAAGGGGTACGCGCACGCCTTGACGCCGGCCATGGAGGCCCAGTTATCGGGCAAATTCTACCTGCCACACTTCGCCGTCTTCAATCCTAACAAGCCAGGAAAGATCCGGATAGTGTTCGATGCGGCGAGCAAATGCCGAGGTGTCTGCCTAAATGATGTGTTGCTGACTGGACCGGACCTGCTCAGCTCTCTGGTGGGCAGTGTGTTTCGGTTCAGGGAAGGAAGGGTGGCGCTGGCGGCGGACGTAAAAGAGATGTTCCTTCGGATTAAAATCAAGAAGGAAGATCAAGCGGCGCAGCTATATCTGTGGAGACCACCAGGCGAGCCAAGCCCGAGGACCTACCAGATGTCGTCAATGGTCTTCGGGGCGACATGCTCGCCAAGCAGCGCCCAGTACGTAAGGAACCGCATAGCGGACGCCAGCGCCAAGGAGTTTCCGGCCGCAGCCCAGGCGGTGCGGGACACCTTCTACATGGATGACTACCTAGATGCGGTAGACACCGTCCAAGAGGCGGTCACAATGATGCGACAGGTGTCGCAGATACTGCAACGAGGCAGCATGACACTTACCAATTGGGCATCGAACAGTCCAGAGGTTCTAAGCCGCATTGAGCCCGCTCTGCGAGCAGTGGAACCGACACGGATCATCGGCGAAGAAACGACGTCGGAGAGAGTGCTCGGGATTATGTGGGAACCGGCATCGGACGAATTTATATTTAAATTCGTCAATCTACCTGAGATAGCAGAAGCCGACCACCCGACCAAAAGGGAGTTGCTGAGCACAGTGATGCGCATATTTGATCCGGTAGGGTTCCTCGCCTGCCTGATAATACGCTCCAAGATCCTGCTGCAGGACGTGTGGCGATCAAAGGTCGGATGGGATGAGAAGATTATCTCCGAGCACGCCGAGAAGTGGCGGGAATGGTACGCACTGGTGAAGAACAGCCAGTGCAGGATACAACGCCAGAGCGTGTCGCAGCGACCTAGCAAGCTGGAATTGCATATGTTCTGCGACGCGTCGGAGAAGGCCTGCTGCGCAGTGGCTTACTTCGTCGAAAAGAAGAGAGAAGGCATAGGGGTTGCCTTCATCTCGGCGAAATGTAAAGTGGCGCCATTGAAGCCGCTTTCCATTCCACGAATGGAATTGCAGGCGGCCCTAATAGCCGCACGGCTGG
>JADDOH010018123.1:0-27500 GCA_016648135.1 Agrypnia vestita
GTGTTATGAAGAGAATTATGCATTTCTTGCATAATTTTTAATACGCAATCTGATAGTTACTGTACAACTCACTCATCATTATTTGTATCATCTGTAGTGTGAGTGACGTACATTGTTGCATAGAGAATTATGCTTTTTATACCTCCTTATTATTTGAGCCACCTGGTAGCGTGTTATGAAGAGAATTATGCATTTCTTGCATAATTTTTAATACGCAATCTGATAGTTACTGTACAACTCACTCATCATTATTTGTATCATCTGTAGTGTGAGTGACGTACATTGTTGCATAGAGAATTATGCTTTTTATACCTCCTTATTATTTGAGCCACCTGGTAGCCTGTTATACAGAGAATTATGCATTTCTTGCATAATTTTTAATACGCAATCTGATAGTTACCGTATAACTCACTCATCATTATTTGTGCAATCTGTAGCGTCAGTGACAGACATTGTTGCATAGAGAATTATGCTTTTTATACCTCCTTATTATTTAAGCCACCTGGTAGCCTGTTATACAGAGAATCGTGCATTTTTTGCATAATTTTTAATACGCAATCTGATAGTTACTGTACAACTCACTCATCATTTTTTGTATCATCTGTAGTGTGAGTGACGTACATTGTTGCATAGAGAATTATGCTTTTTATACCTCCTTATTATTTGAGCCACCTGGTAGCCTGTTATACAGAGAATTATGCATTTCTTGCATAATTTTTAATACGCAATCTGATAGTTACCGTATAACTCACTCATCATTATTTGTGCAATCTGTAGCGTCAGTGACAGACATTGTTGCATAGAGAATTATGCTTTTTATACCTCCGTATTATTTAAGCCATCTGGTAGCCTGTTATACAGAGAATTATGCATTTGTGGCATAATTTATAATACGCAATCTGATAGTTACCGTATAACTCACTCATCATTATTTGTATCATCTGTAGTGTGAGTGACGTACATTGTTGCATATAGAATTATGTTTTTTATACCTCCTTATTATTTAAGCCATCTGGTAGCCTGTTATACAGAGAATTATGCATTTGTGGCATAATTTATAATACGCAATCTGATAGTTACCGTATAACTCACTCATCATTATTTGTATCATCTGTAGTGTGAGTGACGTACATTGTTGCATAGAGAATTATGTTTTTTATACCTCCTTATTATTTAAGCCACCTGGTAGCCTGTTATACAGAGAATTATGCATTTGTGGCATAATTTATAATACGCAATCTGATAGTTACCGTATAACTCACTCATCATTATTTGTATCATCTGTAGTGTGAGTGACGTACATTGTTGCATAGAGAATTATGTTTTTTATACCTCCTTATTTTTAAGCCATCTGTAGCCTGTTATACAGAGAATTATGCATTTTTTGCATAATTTTTAATACGCAATCTGATAGTTACTGTACAACTCACTCATCATTATTTGTATCATCTGTAGTGTGAGTGACGTACATTGTTGCATAGGAGAATTATGCTTTTTATACCTCCTTATTATTTAAGCCATCTGGTAGCCTGTTATACAGAGAATTATGCATTTGTGGCATAATTTATAATACGCAATCTGATAGTTACCGTATAACTCACTCATCATTATTTGTATCATCTGTAGTGTGAGTGACGTACATTGTTGCATAGAGAATTATGTTTTTTATACCTCCTTATTATTTAAGCCATCTGGTAGCCTGTTATACAGAGAATTATGCATTTTTTGCATAATTTTTAATACGCAATCTGATAGTTACTGTACAACTCACTCATCATTATTTGTATCATCTGTAGTGTGAGTGACGTACATTGTTGCATAGGAGAATTATGCTTTTTATACCTCCTTATTATTTAAGCCATCTGGTAGCCTGTTATACAGAGAATTATGCATTTGTGGCATAATTTATAATACGCAATCTGATAGTTACCGTATAACTCACTCATCATTATTTGTATCATCTGTAGTGTGAGTGACGTACATTGTTGCATAGAGAATTATGTTTTTTATACCTCCTTATTATTTAAGCCACCTGGTAGCCTGTTATACAGAGAATTATGCATTTCTTGCATAATTTTTAATACGCAATCTGATAGTTACTGTACAACTCACTCATCATTATTTGTATCATCTGTAGTGTGAGTGACGTACATTGTTGCATAGAGAATTATGCTTTTTATACCTCCTTATTATTTGAGCCACCTGGTAGCCTGTTATACAGAGAATTATGCATTTCTTGCATAATTTTTAATACGCAATCTGATAGTTACCGTATAACTCACTCATCATTATTTGTGCAATCTGTAGCGTCAGTGACAGACATTGTTGCATAGAGAATTATGCTTTTTATACCTCCTTATTATTTAAGCCATCTGGTAGCCTGTTATACAGAGAATTATGCATTTGTGGCATAATTTATAATACGCAATCTGATAGTTACCGTATAACTCACTCATCATTATTTGTATCATCTGTAGTGTGAGTGACGTACATTGTTGCATATAGAATTATGTTTTTTATACCTCCTTATTATTTAAGCCATCTGGTAGCCTGTTATACAGAGAATTATGCATTTGTGGCATAATTTATAATACCCAATCTGATAGTTACCGTATAACTCACTCATCATTATTTGTATCATCTGTAGTGTGAGTGACGTACATTGTTGCATAGAGAATTATGTTTTTTATACCTCCTTATTATTTAAGCCATCTGGTAGCCTGTTATACAGAGAATTATGCATTTGTGGCATAATTTATAATACGCAATCTGATAGTTACCGTATAACTCACTCATCATTATTTGTATCATCTGTAGTGTGAGTGACGTACATTGTTGCATAGAGAATTATGTTTTTTATACCTCTTTATTATTTAAGCCATCTGGTAGCCTGTTATACAGAGAATTATGCATTTGTGGCATAATTTATAATACGCAATCTGATAGTTACCGTATAACTCACTCATCATTATTTGTATCATCTGTAGTGTGAGTGACGTACATTGTTGCATAGGAGAATTATGCTTTTTATACCTCCTTATTATTTAAGCCATCTGGTAGCCTGTTATACAGAGAATTATGCATTTTTTGCATAATTTTTAATACGCAATCTGATAGTTACCGTATAACTCACTCATCATTATTTGTATCATCTGTAGTGTGAGTGACGTACATTGTTGCATAGAGAATTATGTTTTTTATACCTCCTTATTATTTAAGCCATCCGGTAGCCTGTTATACAGAGAATTATGCATTTTTTGCATAATTTTTAATACGCAATCTGATAGTTACTGTACAACTCACTCATCATTATTTGTATCATCTGTAGTGTGAGTGACGTACATTGTTGCATAGGAGAATTATGCTTTTTATACATCCTTATTATTTAAGCCATCTGGTAGCCTGTTTACAAGATTATGCAATTTGTGCATAATTATAATAGCCATCTGATATTTACCGTATAACTTCCAAACTCACATTCTTTTTTCATCTGTAGTGGAGTGAACGTATACATTTGTTGCATGATAATTAGGTTTTTATACCTCCTTATTATTTGAGCCACCTGGTAGCCTGTTATACAGAGAATTATGCATTTCTTGCATAATTTTTAATACGCAATCTGATAGTTACCGTATAACTCACTCATCATTATTTGTGCAATCTGTAGCGTCAGTGACAGACATTGTTGCATAGAGAATTATGCTTTTTATACCTCCGTATTATTTAAGCCATCTGGTAGCCTGTTATACAGAGAATTATGCATTTGTGGCATAATTTATAATACGCAATCTGATAGTTACCGTATAACTCACTCATCATTATTTGTATCATCTGTAGTGTGAGTGACGTACATTGTTGCATATAGAATTATGTTTTTTATACCTCCTTATTATTTAAGCCATCTGGTAGCCTGTTATACAGAGAATTATGCATTTGTGGCATAATTTATAATACCCAATCTGATAGTTACCGTATAACTCACTCATCATTATTTGTATCATCTGTAGTGTGAGTGACGTACATTGTTGCATAGAGAATTATGTTTTTTATACCTCCTTATTATTTAAGCCATCTGGTAGCCTGTTATACAGAGAATTATGCATTTTTTGCATAATTTTTAATACGCAATCTGATAGTTACTGTACAACTCACTCATCATTATTTGTATCATCTGTAGTGTGAGTGACGTACATTGTTGCATAGGAGAATTATGCTTTTTATACCTCCTTATTATTTAAGCCATCTGGTAGCCTGTTATACAGAGAATTATGCATTTGTGGCATAATTTATAATACGCAATCTGATAGTTACCGTATAACTCACTCATCATTATTTGTGCAATCTGTAGCGTCAGTGACAGACATTGTTGCATAGAGAATTATGCTTTTTATACCTCCTTATTATTTGAGCCACCTGGTAGCCTGTTATACAGAGAATCGTGCATTTTTTGCATACTAACTTATTAATTACGCCATCTGGTAGCGTTAGTGGCGGACATTGTTACATTGAGAATTGTGTATTTTTATGCTTCATCATTATTTGCATCGTCCGGCAGCATCAAGGACGGACAGTGTTACAAGGAGAATTATTATTATTATATCACCAGCTGTAACCCGTAAAAGTTTACTTTTGCATGATTCGTCGGGTCCTCGAGAATAAGTATGCAAAATTTGCGTAAAATCTGTCAAACGGTGTAGATTTATATAGAAAATATATCGCGGGGAGAGGAGGGGGGGGATTTTTTTACCCCCCGTTACCTAAAGTATAAGTTTTTATTTTTATTAAAAAATAATAATAAGTAAAAAAAATATATATATATATATATTAAGTAACCGATTTTACATGAATTTACGGACAGATAGATAACGAAACTAATATATTTTGAAGATAATTTTCGGTCAAATATATGCATTGAAAACTTCGTTTTTTTTCATAATCTACATACATTATTCAATGTAAAGGTCTGTTCATACAAGCTTGCAATTGGGTTAGTGTAAGCACAGTACGTAATACGCGCATTGCTTCGTTGTGTTAAGTTTACGCATACGCCCCTCTCGTATTCGTAAACTTAACACAACGAAACAATGCGCGTATTACGCGCTGTACCCACACTAACTCAATTGCGAGCTTAATAATAATAATAATTGGATAATTTGTATAGCGCCGTTTTCGCGAAATACTCACCTCAAGGGCGCTTTACATAGAGAAATTATTATCTTACAAGACAACTTACTGCTAGAAAAGAAAAAAACTTATTTACTATTACTTATTCACTAGGTGGCATGCAAGAAGTGGAATTAAAATTGAGTACTATAATAGTTTGTGAGTCCCTGAAAGAATTATGTGTTTTCGCGGAGTGCACAATATGAGTGGAAAACATTAGCTAGCGTTGTTGTGGTTAGATTTTATAGGTTTTTATAGGATTGTCTAAATAAATGCGTCTTAAGTTGTTTTTTGAACAGTGGTAAGCTGTCAGTTTGTCTCAGTTTGTTAGGTAGTTTGTTCCATAACTTTGGTCCAGCCACCGCGAAAGCACGATCACCGAAATTAGTTTTGTGGACGCGATTTACTTCAGCTAACCTATTTGTATTAGATGTTGATGCTGAGCGAAGTGTTAGTTGTCTATTATTTGCGGAGAATGGAATGCAGAAGTCGGTTATGTATTGAGGGGCCATGTTGTGAATAGCCTTAAATATTGTAAGGCAAAGCTTATATTCAATCCTCTCTGGACATCTAAGCCAGTGAAGGTTTTGAAGATGGTTTGAGACGTGCGCAAACTTTGAAACGCCGGTAATGAGTCTTGCGGCGGCATTAAATACAGATTGTAATTTGTTTATTTCCTGTTTCGGGAGATGAGCGTAGATACCATTACAGTAGTCTAAGCGAGAGATAACGTATGCATTTATTAGTGATTTTGTCGCTTCTGTTGGGATGCTTTTGCGAATAGATTTAATGCGGCGTAAATGATAGAATGCAGAGCTGGTTGTGCTATTAATTTGTTTACTAAGAGACATGCTTGAATCCAAGTAGACTCCAAGTAGTTTGACATTAGTTTTAGGAATTATGTCAGGAGCTTGTATGAAACGACCTACACCGACGCACGAGCCTGCATGGTTTGATACACGAGGGTTCCGGTTCGATTCCCGGTGAGGTCACAGTAAATCTATGTGGAAGCATGGACGCCTACCGAAGAACTAATAAGGCGACTTGAGGCATTCAAGATGTGGATCTACAGAAGAATTCTCAAAATAGGCTGAATGGACAGAGTTACGAATGAAGATATTATGACTCGGATGAATAGAGAAAAAGAAGTTATTAAAACAATATAAATCCGAAAACTTCAATATCTAGGAGATGTGAAGGGACATCCGGAGAAATACGAAATCTTGCATCTCATAATGCAGGGAAAGATTGCCGGATGTCGGTCGATAGTGGTTTGGCCAGTCTACTGTGGAGCCGTTCCGGGCCGCAGTAAACAAAGTCCGCATAGCCAACGAAGAAGAAGAAGAAGAAGATTTACTCAAACCTGGGTGTTTTGTGTTGTGTTTCTCTTCTATAATTGGGCCTCTTCGCCTGTTGAAACGTGGCATGCAAACTCGGTCATCCAGAAAAATCAGCACTGGCTGAGCATTTTCTGGATACCGGCCATCATTTTGCATTCGAACCGAAAATCCTTGGAAAGCCTAAGAGTCACCATACGCGTCTTATTAAGGAAGCACTAGAAATCTACAAGCACCCGATAAATATTAATACAGATGATGGTCTCAAATTAAAAACATCTTGGTATCCGGCGCTTCAAAGTCATTCTCGTCGCAGACTCCGCAGAGATAGTGATCAGACAACAGATGAATCATACACACAACACAATACAACACATCATGACTTCGGCACGGTATTGCAAGCCGATACTTAACCACAACACCAACATTCAAGACAACACATCAGCTCTGATGATGGACCCTGCAATGGGATCCGAAAAGTCGGCCCGAAAGGTCGTAACAACACGGCATAATACCCCAGTAAACACAAACTTGAAGATTCTGAGTGGCCGTGAAAACCTAAGAACATTCGTAACCACATGGATTACTTTTTAATGTCGGCGGGCTTTGATACCGCCTCATCCATCCCAAGCAGCCCTTTACTTAATTATCTTTGTTAAGTTTGACATTTTCACAGACGATTTCAGTATAATTTACCGTCGGAGCTTTTCGCTGGCTGGACAAGACGTAGACATGACAAGAAGTAGAGCGCTCGGACATCGTGACGTCAGCGGCGTGTGAAACCCCACATGCATCGGGAGATTAATTCCCTCACACGCACCTGTAAATGCCCCGCGGCACCTGTGATGTACATGATACGCAGCTTGCATTTTTGCATAATTTCTGAGAGATCACCGGCAGCGCGCTGGACCACCTCAACTCGCAGGAGGCTGCGACGGTCTGGCTTGTTATATTCAACGAGATATTTCAAGACTTTCTGCTCCTTTGGTTTGATTACTTAGTTATTTTTCAATAGTATACTTTTCCAATTGATCAAAACCGATTAAGGTAGATACTGATACACAAACTTATTTTCGAGCATGCTCTAACAACTGCACACTAGCTTATTGTATTGCTCAAAATTAACAGTCAAACACACATGCTTATTACTACTGACATGCTCTTGTCATAGAATAAAGACGCTCTTATTCAAAATGGCAAGTTTGCAAACTGAAATATTGAATTCAAGTGAACCAATAAATCAAAACAGTTCCCAAGTTTCCATTCGCACATTTTTGTTTTTAGTTTTCATAATTTTTATTGTAACATTTGAATCATTCATCTCTTTTAATGAAGTTTCATAAACATTATTTCTTGATATATTATTTTTATACAGCGGTGACCGAGTATTCCACAGACATTCGTGATTCCTATAATAAGTCACGAAAATAATGTTTTGTCATCTCCCCAAGGCGGCACATTTGTTTCATCTGTCGTGAACTGAGTAATCGATACTAGCTGCGAATGAAATTAGCATGCTCGTGAGCAAGCCTGTTCACACATGCTCAAAATATACCCCTTCCACCCGCAAATCAAATGAGCATGCTCATAAATTAACCAGCAGTTGATTTTTGAGCGTGCTAATAATGAGCTTGCTCGTTAGTAGCAATGTGCTACTAATTAGCAATAGCTCAAGAAGCTCAATTCTGCGCATGCTCACGTGCCACTAATGAGCATGTGTATCAGTACCTTTAATGTGGACTTTTTAAATTGAGTTTAAATATATAAAAATAAAAACTTTGGAACCTTTTAGAATGACTGAGTTGTAAACTATTGAATTTATTGATCTTACTTCATGGAACCATGAGATATTTTTTTGGAAAATTTATAACAGTGAATGGTGTTACCAACGCGAATCGCCGGGAAACAAAGAGTGAAAATTTAAGGGAATAGGGAAGAATGACAGGACAGGAATGGACGGATAGATAACGAAATTATTATGTTTGATTTGACGACAACCATTTTATAATAAAATATTTCTCTGTATGCTTTTGACTTCAGATTGTTAATGCTCTGTAAAATTAAACATAATAATTTTGTTATCTGATCGTCTGTCCGTCCGGCCGTCTGTCTGTCTGTCTGCCTGTTTGACCACGTAACTTCGAGTAACGTCCGTTATTAAAAAAACAAATTAAACGGCCGGAGATGGGACTGGAACCTCGGGTCAGCAAACCCGAAGGTGGCAACGATAGAGATGTTTCTATCGCCGAGCCTCCATTACCCGTCAAAAATACGATACATATAGGACTTAGCAAAGACGCATTTAATGTTCCGCCAGATTTCCAGGGTTTAGAATTAACTGCCGATAGAGGAAATATAAGAAAAATGTTTAAATATTTAGATAAAAGTCGTTATTACTATTTCATGGGTGTCGGCTATCAATAAGTAAATACTCATTCTTTAGGAACCGGCATACATTACGAAATATGTTAAAATCAATTTTATTTTTAACAATTGAAATATTCAAATTTTTTATTCCTATGGTAAATTGAATCCTTTTATGTAGTTTATTTAAGAAATTAAGAAAAAAAATTAGTTGTCTTTCAGTACCAGTCCAGATACATAAATTGTCATCAACATATCTTTTCCAAAAAATACATATTTTAATAATAAAGCAGAACTTTTAAAAATTCTTTTCTCTAAATTATTTTCAAAATATATCAGGCACTAAAGGACTGATGCTAGAAATTGAATATTATAAATAACCAGGTCATTTTTACAAATAGTTATCTTTTAAATGTATTTTCATATTAAGTAGGTACTTTATTATTATTCATTTTCTATATATAACTATTTAATATTTTGATTACCTTAACTTCGATTTTTAAATTTAATTTTGTACATTTGTTATTATTCTGAAGAAGAAGCCATTGGCTTTGAAATATGTTGAATTTTTTTTTTCAATAAAAAAGTGGTGTACACAAAGTTAATTTCTATAAATTATAAATATAATGTTACCATAAATTAATTTAGCTGTGTTTGAAGTAGAAGCGTATAAATAAAATTAAACGTTTTATAAAATAGATTGCCAGCGATTAAAAATAGCCACCGCTATATCAAAGCGCGGGTAACACCGATGCGTTTATTTGTTTTAATCTTTGTCTTGGGATTTCACACGCGTCTGTCTCTTATCAACGTCTTCCACAATACGGATAAAACGTGGACGTTAGTGTATTTTTATTTTGGTATTTCGCAACGCAATATCGCGGTTGGAAAGAGCCTTGCTCGCTGACCGCCGCGTATAGACATCTCCGTAGGTGTCACGAATCCATTGTGCTCGAAATTAAATGACATTTTTTCCTCATCGCTCCGTCTGTGTACTTTCCTGCATTGCGATAAGCTGTCTGTGTTGTGTTTTGATGACTTATATTTAATCAGTTGTGATATTCCAACTCTGCTTCCTTGATAACATTTATGATTTATGAAGAAAGTAATCGATTATTATTGAATTATTGAACAATAGCTGTAACCCGTCAAAAACGATGGTACTTTTACATGTCATTTCCTAAAGAATAAGTGTATTTGTAAAAAAGAAGAAAACAAAAATGAATAAAATTAAAAACGTTAAACGAAGTTACGACGAACGGACAGATAACTAAATTATTAATATATATATTATTAATTATAATTGAGATAAACATCCGTAACAGGTAACAGCACAGCTTTGTGTCTTTCTGAAGAAAACTGATTGTTTAGATTATTTTTATTTATATTAATATTTTTCACGTGGGAAAAAGCACTTAGAAATATAATAAAAATATGAAAAAAATGGCAATAAAAATTATGTGGTATAAGAGAACATTAAAAACTATACATACCTATAATTATCCTAATTAAGGCGAACGTCACCACTTTTCTACTCTCTTTCTTTTAACTCGAAGCGTCTGCTCGTCTGCCGAAAAAACTTTGGATCGATTTTTAACTCTTTTCCCGTGATCCAATCGAGCTGAAACTTTGCAGGCAGACTCGTGGCGATGATAAAAACAATCTTACAAATTTTCGTATAAAAAAACCAATAATCATAGTATAATTTTGGATTTTCGAAATTTTAACGGTTTTTTCGAATTGAAAACCATACAAACGAGAAAGGTGCCCGACGCGTGGAGAAGGGGCGAAACCTGTTTCAACTAGTCTGACTCGAGCCATGGGTCCGATCAGATGGTTTCGCCGACGCGGTGCCCCCTATACCAATTATTACGTTTTCAATATTCTATAAGTTTTATGGATAATAATACACATGGAATAGATTTTCCGCATGAACTTAAAGCAAGAGGAATATGTTGATAGAATAACAAATTGGAAACAATACAAATGAGGAGGGGAGTGTAATGAAAACTTGGTTTTTATGGGTTAGTTTTTCGGCTAAATCCAAGATAATGGTCCCATTGCATATACAACGAAAATGATTATTTCACTATATTATTGAATGTGCTAATAACAAAATGGAAGATAATTTGCGCTTAAAGAGTTAGTATTAAATAAGATATTACACTTTAAAGTTTCGAAAAATGCACTGCATATTTTGACATTTCATAGGCAATATATGAGGTAAGGTTAGGTTATTAGGTTTGGTTAGGTTAGGTTGTTAGGTTTTGTTTGTTTAATTTAGATTACGATTATTTTAGTTAGATTAAATTAACAGGACATTAAATTATATAGTGAAATACTTATTTTCATTGTATGAACAACGGGACCATAGTCTTGGATTATTCCAGTTATTCTCATATCTTTTCTTGCATTTTGTTTTTTTTTTTGGGTCACCATCCTAGGATTGGTCTGCACCAGCCACTCTATCTCCCCTCTCCTCTCTGTCCCCTGGCAGCCTCTTCATCTCTCGACAGGTGCTGCAGCGTATCTCCGGTATTCTGGTCCGTGTCTAGTCGTCTGTCCGCTTGATCTCGGGCGGCCTCTACTATTGTCGCCTTCGATATTTTGTACCACATTTCATATGAAAAGCCGTCAAATTAAGATTTATTCGTCAGGTTCCATATATTTTTAACATGAAATATTTTAATCATATGGGAATAACATTGTATATAGAAATTCCAGACCGAATAAGCGTGTCAATATCGTTCAATTCAATTCAATTTTATTTATTCCATAATATGTGTATTACAAACTTTATATTCAGGGCACACATATTAAGAAGTTATATCAAAAATATACATATATACACATACACACACACACATATATATATATATATATATATACCTCGCAGGACTATATTTCTGCCTTGATTATGAGTCGAAAATGTTCAAGCTATCATGACTATATCAATAGTTATGGAGATATGCGACATCAAAGTTTGCATTTTTTTTCAATATTACTGACTTATTTTTTGTAAAACGTGGGACTATCATTATAGTAACTAATATCAATTACGAAAAATTCATTCGTTGCAATACAAGTTAAATAAAATGAATAAAACCCCAATAAATTCCAATTGGAATGTTTTCCAATTGTAATTTCAAGGTTTTTATTTTATTATTTGACTTGTATTAAAGGAAATTAATTTTTCATATTCGATATAAGTTACTGTAATGATAGTCCAACGTTTTACAAAAAATAAGTCAGAAATATTGAAAAAAAAAATGCAAATTTTGATGTCGCATATCTACTTAACTATTGATATTAGATCATAATAGCTTGAACATTTTCGACTCATAATCAAGGCAGGAATATAGTCCTGCGAGGTTATTAATGTTTTCCAAATAACCCTGTATATGTTACATATGTTACAAATCGTTAAATTTCGATAATGTATACATTAACTTGTATATATATGCACTACCCGTCAGTTAAAATATGCATTATCGAAAGTTAATGTATCCACTATACAAATTAATGTATACATTAGCAAAATTTTCACATTTTCTGCAACATAGATATATAAGGTTAGTTTTTTTTTTAATTAAGTATTTGTGACCTGTTAGTCTTGAAGATAAATTTATAAAAGAGAAAAATTAATTGCTGCAATTTTGCTGATCTGCTTGTCTAGTGTTCTTCTTCTTCTCCTTTCCTAGCGTTTCACCCCTACGGGGTGTTCTTGCCACAAAACAAGTGTGTTTCTTCGTTGGCAATGTTGGGTGTGATGGTTGTGTATTTTCCCTCTTTTATTTTGGAAATTTAAATTGTAACCGATTGAATTCAGGCCTACTTTTTGTAGCTTTTTTCTCTGGAGCTTTGGTTCAAATTTCATGCAATAATTTTCCTGATGCTATATGACCATCGCATCTTAGGAAGATTATATTGAACTAGCAGGAAAGCAATCGGCTTCGCCGTTTACCTATGCCTACGTCAGCCGCTTCGCGGCCAATTGTATCTGGCAAATTTCCATTTCTACTATTGTGGCCGCTTCGCGGCCAATCGTGTTTGCTCTGCAACAAACACAATTGATTTCCTTACTGTTACAAAGTTAATAGAATTTGATAATTGGCCGTATTCTGAAGTAAGCAATATTTCTTTTTTTGTTTCTTGACAGTTACTGTATAATATTGTGATGCTGTCAACTCTGAGTTTTTAAGTTTGGCTGGTTTAAAAATAATGGATCAACATTGAGGAGAAAAAAATCAGGTTTTACTGTCTATGGTAGCTGTCAGTGACATATAAAAAATGAAACAGCTATCGAATTCTTCTTTGTATTTATTTTTATGGCTAAAATTACAGCGTCTTATTTATTAATAAATTACACAGCATTTTAGTTTAATGATTATTGATAAATGAATGTATTTTAAAAATATATCATTTTGTAGTCCATTTCACGACCATCATCTTTAATACTATCCACATAATAAAATGTAAAGATTGGACCTTCTAAACGCCCGAGTACATCTTCGTTAATCAATCGAGCATGTTCATTCTTTGGACACAGTATCGCTCGTTTACTCATTAGGGGAACATCCGCTATAGAATGTACTTCATTATATATGCTTTGAACAACATTTTGACTTACACTTTCATTTGGAATAAGCACTGATGACGCATACTTTCCTTCCACAGGAGGCAGCTTTCCATCGCCTAAATCTAAAAGCCACTGTGTAAATGAATTTTCACCTTCTAAAGCGGGGACATTAGTTTTCAAATTGAAAATAGTAAAATTTTTCCAATGTTGGCTGTTTTTAATAGATGTCGCTACTAACTGACCGCGAGAAGCCCTTCGAGAAACTGGTAGAATTTGTCTAGTCGCCGCCCAAAATGATTACTTTATTGCCAAAAATATCATTATTACCCATTATATCGCGCAGAGTACGTTCAATTATATCTAAAGCTATAACTGGCGCCATCGGTGCTTCATCCCAGATGATAACATCAGCTGCACTTATAATTGCACGGTTCTTGGATGTCACTCTGCATGTTGTGTTATTCTATAAATCAAGAAGTAAATTAAAAGCCATGTGACATGTACGTCCACCTGGTAATAAAATTGCTGATATTCCTGTCCAAGCAACAGATAAAACTTTCTTAGATCTTCCTCTTCAAGTATGTATAATAGTCTTATAAAGGAACGTTTTACCTGTGCCACCAGGACCGTCAATAAAGAAACATTTTTTTGTTTCAGGTACATCTGAAATTTTTTACTTAATATACTGTCGAAAGCACAATGTTGTTCTCGATTGAGTTTTCCAGCCATCTCTAACCCTAAAGAACTTTCTAATGCTAAATTAATATCAACCACTTCATTATAAGTATTGCTGTAATCTGGTCCCGGCAAACCCTGTGATGTGCATGAAGAATTTTCATTTATTAATGCCTTTTGAATATACAAAAGGGAACAATTTTGTGCAATTTCTGCAGTAGCACCTTGACGACTAAAGTCTTCTGACATCAAATCTTTGAAATCGTTCCACAGCTGCAACGGATCTGGTGGGAGGCAATGAATCATTAATAAGACAAATAGGTCGCGAAGAGCTTTGGGCATCATATACGTTGAAGCTTCAGCCATGCAACGCTGCCATTCTCCAATATCATCGATGAGTCCTAATTTTCGTACTGCATCACGAAATGTAGAAAGTAGATAACCATTAACAGTCCGCAAAGATTCAAAGGACGTAGCGCCAGTCACTTGTAAAAGAATAAGTCTTAAATGGTATAATTCTATATTTCTAGGAGAAACGGGGGACATGCGACCAATAATCTTATCCCCGCCACATTGCCTCTTCTTCCACTGCTTATTGCTAGAAAAAACATAGAAATTAGTTAAATCCTGATACTTAATATTACTTGGTTAAGTTTAAACCATGCAGTTAATGTTGTATTATTTAAGGCTATAGAGTCCAACCAAATTCACCTGATGGAAATAACAATGGAAAAACCATCGGATCTAAATGTTTTGATAACATATTAATACGCTGGAGACCTCCTACATTCTTAGGGTGAACAGCAAAATCTACGTTTGGCGGTAACCTACCTTCGTAATCTGCTACATACACAATGGCGACTTCATTATTATTAGATGGAGCATTATACCTTCTTTGGTCATCTAACGAAGAACGCGTAAAGAGTAGTTGAATATTCCGCATCTGGCCCCCGTGCTCTGCAACTATAGATTCTTCTTCCTCAACCGCTTCTTTCAACCTTTTGTATTGTTTCCATTATATTTTGTTGACATCTAAGGTTAGACGGATGGCTCATACGTACCCTGACTGCTTCATCCGCATCGTAAACATATAGTTGCGCATATGCCGGCACCTCTCCATCACTCTGCAAACTTCTAGACGTTCTATGATATACTTCACCTGAAATTTTTAAACAATACGGGCCTACACCTGGTATGTCACTTATTTGCACTCCGAAAGATGCAAATGCATTAGCACAGTTGTACTGCACATTTAAAATAAGATTTCGCATTTCTTCCTTCAGCATACACTCTTTGCCTAGCATTTTTACGTTCCCGCTGGTCAGCATTCCTTCTTTCACATTCCTCTTCTGTTATGTTTGACAGTCTACGTCTGGCATTTCTTCTTTCATATTGTGAACTCGAATCGCATTATCAAATTGCCGGTTTGTGATGTTGAGTCTTCCATCGGAATTCTGAAAAATAATAATATTTATGTATAAATACGGAGAAAATGACACGTAAAATGACATTCGCGCCACGCGCTGTGAGTCTTTTGAGGTTATATGAGAGACGTTTATGAATCTAAGGTTAAGTTCACTTTGCAGTTTAAATAAAATATAAAGCGTAATAAATGTTTAATAAATAAATGTTTTGAACGTTTATTGAAGCAAGATTAATGCAAAAACAATAAAAAGAAAAGCGTAAACGTATACTTACTGTCAATGTCATAAAGCGTCATTCTGTGGTATGACCAGCACAAAAATTCGTTGACTGCAATTACGTTGGCTGTTTTGAATACACGGATTCCACGAAAATATTTTAAAAAATCTATAAATTCCGATATTTTAATTTTCGATAATTTGGATTTGGATGTTTTTTGATATCAGTTTGTTCGTATTCCTATATTTTTTAATCTTTTTAATGTACTCTAAAATGTTTTTTTTTAAACTGGCAACAGAAATTATCAGTATGCAGAAACGACATTGGTTGGAGTAATTAATATATAGATTTTGCCAGTTTTGAGATATTTACACCAAATTTTTTTTTAAATTTTTAAATAATAAGCTACATATTTATTGCTAAAACTAGATCATTTATACGTGTTATTTATTATAAACTATTATTATTATTCATTCATTTGCTTTAAAAAATACTACGAGTTCGTAAATTTTGAAACTATTATGGAAAGGTCATACTAAATTTTCACAAGATGTATAATGTCTTTATAAATAAGTCGCGCTTTATTACAAAAATACATTTTTACTTGAAGAGACTCGGTTTGAAAATACTTTTAAAAAACAAATTCTATTGAAAATAAATACGTTTTGTTAACTAGGGGATTTAATTATGCAAGAGTAGTTACTTTAACTGCATTCTAAAAGTGTCTTAAATATACACGTGGGGGGTCATACTTCCGTGGTGTCCCAATCCCCTCGTCTTAAGAATGGGTTAAGTTCAGCTCTGTACAATTTTATACTCTTTGTACCTACATGTTAATAATATACGAAAGCTATTAATTTGCAAAAATATACAGCAAGAAAAATGAATGAAGAATAAACGCTATAACTAAGTATCTGGTTATATCTTTTTTTCATTAATATTTCATTAATAAGTTATATTAATAATAATAAATAATAAAATAATTGAGTAGCTTGTTGGTCTTGTGGTTAGGTTAGGTTAGGTTAGGTTAGAATCTTTGGATCTCGCCTCGTGATCCAAAGGTCGCGGGTTCGATCCTCACTCCAGACCAGCAAGTTAGTCCTATTTTCATAGCACAAGCTTTTAGCTTAGTTTGAAAATAGTAATAATATTGATGTGACACGTATTCCGTGTTCGCTTCGTTATTTAAAAAAAAGTTATATTAGGAAAAAATTCATTAAGAATTGCTTAGTGAGAAGAAGATCTCTAATAAGTCAAATAAATTATAACTGTCTTGCGGAAACATAGCTATCATATTTATATGGAATGTAAGTATGGAAGTCTTTTTTGGACGTTTACAAAGCTTACCTACTGTCATTGGCTGGCTTAAGACATCACCTTACGCAATGTAACGTTCAGTGATTCCACCCGTGATCGACCATACATCTATCAAATTCTGATTGTTGTATATATGATAATTATGTACCTCGCTTATTTTATTTAATACTACTGCGCTATCGCCATTTATGGTTGAAATTTGTAATTCCCGTGAAACACTATATAGATGTTTAATAAGCACTAGCTTTAACACAACCCGTCAAAAATAGCCTACTTTTACATACATGTCGGTTCCTAAAGAATAAATATGCAAAATTTGGGTAAACGGTGTAGATTTGTATAGAAAATGTATTCTGTAATAAAATCAAAGATCAAAAATATTAAAAATAAATTACGGATGATACAGGAAGTAGCGGACAGACAGACAACGAAATTTTTATTATTGGGATGAATTAATTTTAGTTTTAAGTCGACGATATCCTATAAGGATGTTAACATATTTTGAAATAACCTTTCTGTAATGTGCGTACACGTCTACTATTACCGAAAACAAACTATTTCAGTAATAAACTAATTTCTACGCAAATAATTGCATTTTCATCTACATATTTTTAATTTGGCGCGAAAACGCCCGCAACTGTCATGGCGTCTACGTGACGTCAAGCCTTGGTAAACATTGCATTGTGCCTATGACAACAGTTCAGAGACACGATGACGGTTACTTAGGCGTGACGTCATTCGCTTTGAACGGTGTTTCAGTTAAAATGGCCGATTGCAGAATTTTATAGTTTTAGTTTATTGAAAATCTTATTGCTCTCAATTAGGGTTGCCACCTTTTTTTGTGCAAATAAAGAACATTGGTCATTAAAGGTAGAAAAAAAAGTACCTTCTGTCAAAATAAAGTACGATTTATTTTACTTTTTTATTTTGCTTAAAAACATATTTTTCATTACTTTTAGCAACTTTTAACAAATAATTATCATTACTAAACAAGCGCACAGCATGTTTGCAGTCTGTATTATTTAAGTTAAAGTAAATAAGTCATTAATTTTTATCATATTCAGAGACGCTTTGTTTCTTTCGTCTCGCCATTTGCTATTCATCACATATGAATCCCAGAAAAACCAAATCATGTGAAATAAAGTATTTTCGCGTACTTCATTGTTCTCATAAAGTACAGAGTATAATTACCCGAAATAACGTACAATACTTTATAATAAAGTACGGGTGGCAACCCTACTCTCAATGTGCATATTAAATCTGGATCATTTTACAGAATCCCTTCAAAATACTTTCTTCTCTAAAATCGCTTATTCTTTAATTCCGTCATCGTGCTTTTTCCATCCCCCTTTTCTCAAAAGGCGTCTCTCCGCGCCGCCCGGGAACAAAAAGGGAGGACCGCACCGAAAATCACACAACAGCATTTTAAACGTCCGCCGGTCGGCGAGCGCGCAGCCCGACCGCAGACAAAACGGTTGACAAATGACCCCCTTTCGGTTGACCATAGACAATGAATCCTCCGCCCCCACGGGGCCGGTGCCAACTAGATGTATTATGACCAATAATGGCCGCCGGCGTTCGAATTTTGATTAAGTGTCCGGCGCAAAATGTCAGCCGCGAGTTCATCCAACATGGCCGCCCGGTGAACGAGTGGAGCTGTCAATGCGACGCCGGGCTTTTGAGATCTTCATATTTGATTTTCGTATGTGAATATTTTCTAATCTCCCTCTGCGGCGAATAAAATAATACGAATACGTTTTTAAGTAAGTAATTATTGTAAATAGTGACATATAACACCAGGAATTGCAATAGAATTTTTTTATTTTAATAATTTAGTTCCACACATAATGTTGTGTGGGCTAATACATGATTTCACTTGGACATGTTGCATTCCATCTAATCATTTAAAAGTTTTTATAATAATATGAATTTTGCACTTCAGTTTAAACCTCCTTATATTCTCCATGTTTTGAATTTCCTTTGGTGGGATATCGAAGATTTTTATACCTTTATACATCATACAATTTTGTGTTTTTCTTTTTCTTTGGTAGTCTTATGTTGTCGCTTCCTCTTGTATTGTAGGAATGAAAATCCTTATTCAGCTTCATTCTAAATAGAATAAGATTACCGTAAAAGAAAAAAGTATACCTACACCTACACAGAATTGTCTAATGAGTGGTTCCCAAAGTTGACAGGAACGGGACCCACCAAAAACATTTTTTTTTCGGGACCACCTCCTGCCTCACATATTCCCAATTCATATTGTAACCATGCGAAAGACTGTTTAATTAAGAAAAAAAGATAAACATTTAAATATAATCGAAATTATTAATTACGAAAAATGTTAATATGTGATATTTTGATGGGAAGGATGAATTTGTTGCCTCTTTTTTGTCAAAACAGCATTAGCGTTGGCTTCAATTTTAGTAATTTTTAATCGCAGTAAATTCGATACAATTTATTTATGTATTTATTTTTAATAGAAACCACGGCAGAAAATTTCACTTCACGTAAGTACGAGGTAGTGAAGGGGAGGGGGAATTTCATGGCTTCGTCAGACAAGCAGGGATAAGTGTCAGCAACTGAAAGCCAGAATTTTGCTAATTGCTTGCGATTTAAGTATTCTTCAGAGACGTATTTTCTGATAAATCAAGAAGTTCTTCACTTGCTTTTGTTGACATTTCAGTCGGTATGTTGTCTTGAAAAGGATTTTAAATACAGTTTATCCTATTGAACTTTTTCATCTCTTCTTCGAAGTAGGCGTTAAAGTTAATTTACAACTCTGTTAAATGAGTGAAAATTGCAGAGACTACTTTTTTACAATAAATGCGACACGACCCGGACGAGACGTGTTGCGCGGTGTTGTGACTGCGACCCGCCTAATATCCGCTCGCGACCCACCAGTGGGTCGCGTTTGGGAAACACTGGTCTAATGTACAGAGGAAAAATATAATAATATGATGAGATGCCAGAAAACATGAACAATATAAATAAGATGGATGACTTCAAAAACAAATGCTTTAATTATTGTAAAAATAGTATAGAATTGTAGAGCATAATATGTAGTTATAATTATTTAGTATATTACAGATTGTACATAGATTAAATTATATGCACCTGTAAATGTAAATATGTAAGTTATTGTGGATAATAGGTAATAGATTTAAGAATGCAAAGTGTAAAATACTAGTTAATATAGGTACAGGCGTTAAATTTGTTCGTATGTCCGTTTCTTTTTTGCGTTCTTCATTGCGTTTCATTAACATCCAGAACGACGAACAACTCACCCCCAAAAATCTAATTTTTAAAACTATTTAATAATTACAGATAATAGTGAGCTGGTATTTTTCGTAATCCACATAAATATCCCAAAGAAAATAAATTGATAATATGAAAAAAATGTTTTTCTATAAGCAATCGGGAATATTTTACAAGGTGCCTACCCAACGATTACGTCATTCTGATGAGACGTCACAGTACTACGGTTTCTTATGAAATGACGACGAACTTCGTGGAATATTGGTCGCACTGTATGAGAAATATAATTAAAAATGTTATAGATCATTTTCAGACCTTCGTATAGAGAGCCTAGAACCTAGAGATAGAGGCAGGCCCCCGACAACATGGTGGACTAATATTGAAGGGAGCTGGTAGCACCCATTGTGACAACCCAGGACAGAAGATCCTGGCGCCTTGGTACAAGGAGGCCCGACCCTGGGTGAACCGGGATAGGGGGGCAGGGAAATAAGGAGAATTTTCAGACCTTCGTATTTCGTACGGAGAGACTAATGCCAGGCGTAAGTCTGAGAGATGAGAGAGAATCAGAAATAAAAAGCTACGAACTCTACCAGGTAAATTCTTCCATCTCAAACATTGTATTCCAAGACACACACGTTATTGTTTATATTATAGTTTAGTAGACTCAATTGTGAACTATGGCCTAAACAGCTACGGATTGACGTATCCATCATACTTAGAAAAAGTAAAAAAACTACAATTAAGAATTATTAAAACTATAGCAAATAAAAAACAAAAAGAAGCATGTAAGGACCAACGGGAAAACCTATTCAAAATATGTAAAATCTTACCGATCCAAAAACAACTCTACTTTAAAATAACACTGGAAGAATACGAGAAGGACAGTTTCAAAACACCAATACATCATGAATATACGACAAGATAAATAACGAATAAAAAACTAGAAATAAAAAAAAACAAATAATTGTTATGGAGACAGAACCAAACAGTGCGTATTTCCAAAATTATTCAACAAGCTACCGGATAAAATAAAAAATGTAACGGGACAAAAAAATATAAAAAAGACATTAAAGAAATACTATAGTGAATTGTGAAGTGGATAGGAAAAGCAAAATTAGTTTATATAGTAGCTTATTATATAATATATCATAAATTAAATACAATTAAGTAAAGAAATGTATATACACTTATGATAATTAAATCCTTGCGTTTAAACTGATATTACAGTTTTGCAAGAGGTAATTTAAAATAAATAAATAAAAAAAGAAATCAGACACCGGACAAAAGTTGCCGCGGTAGATCTTGTCGCAAAAATAAAATGGCAATAAGCGGGTCGTGTTGCCAGTCAAGGAGTAGACGGACGGGCACCCAGAATCCTATGGAGACCATGGGACGTGAAAAGAAAAATAGACCGGCCTCAGAAAAGACGGTCCAATGGTATTGTCCCCGTCGCGGGTAGTGGGTGGATAAGGCAAGCCTAAAGAAGAGAGAACTGAAGAACATTAGAAGAGGCCTACATCCTAGAATGGAGAGACGGCTGAGAAAGAAGAAAAGTACGGGGGATATACTTTCGACGTGTTCTTTAAAAACACTATTTAATAAAATTTTAAATTAATTTTATATTTATTCATTTATAAAAAGTTAAAATATGGAACAAACAACTATATTTTTTTATGGTCGATTGATTATTTCAAAGCTTCATCAGTAAAAAAATGGTCACGTTAAAGTAGAAATTCTAGACAAAATAAGCTAAAGAAATAAAGTTTTTACTATTTATTTTCACAGACATATTTTCCGATTTTTATTACGATACTTAAATTAAATAAAAAAATGAAATACTGCCAAATGTCATGGTTAAGGTGAAATGAAAGAAAACACTGTAAATTAATTACAGATTTATTAATTAATGATAAATGAACTATTCAATGTACAGTGTCACTTAAAACTAATTAAACTCAACACTTTTCTTTCAATTACAATATTTCGCAATATATCACTAGTAAATAAACACTTTATTATCGCTGGATATAACTTTTTATTCACTTCCTATTATTTATCGCTTATTTATTTCGCCAATTAGGTATGTACTTCGCTCGATTATTCATTACGGTTTATCGCTTCGGTTCTCTCACGACTGGCCACATTGGGCGTAGTCCTGCACGTAGACCTCTTTCTATTTAAGAAAGACAATCGAATCAGTATGTGTAAGCCGTGCATACAAGGCACATTGTTTTGTTGTATTGGTGTTTACACCCTTAAACAACAATGAAACAATGTGCGTTGTACCAACGGCTTACCCACACTAATTCGATTGTCTTTCTTAAATCGAAAGAGTTATACTTCGCGGCCGATTTCAAACATCAACACGACAACTCTGAACCCACGCCGCGGCCCGGCGCCGTATTTATATCCGAAAATGCTGGTATCGAATCTCCTTGCTTTTTCTAGTGTGGAAAACGTTCTCGTCGCTTCTAGGCTTTTTCGGGTGTTTCTAGACATTATATACATTTCCCGAAAGTTGTATATCACCTTAGATTGTTATAGGCCGTTCAAGTTTCTTCGATTGTGTTGTGACAGGTGACATTACCAAGAGTTCGGACAATGCGTAAATTATTTTTAGCGGTTCTAATTCCGGGTCAATACAGTTTACTGAATTTTATAAATAAAGATTCTAATTAAAATAAAACACAAATCACTTTTTTTTCACCACTTTATTAGATTAAACAATCTACATGTTTCGGGAACAATTTTCCCTCTTTCAGGATTATTCTTCAGGATTATCAGTACACAATAATTCTGAAGAAGGGAACATTGTTCCCGAAACATGTAGATTGTTTAATCTAATAAAGTGGTGAAAACAAAGTAATTTGTGTTTTATTTTAATAATAATGTCACCACAAAGTTCAAGCCTTCATACAGAAGAATAAATATTCTTCGAACAGTTAAAGTTTCTAATCAGCTGCGTGCATTTTACGAACAAACATATATTCCGCTTTATATTACTTTCGATTCAAATACTAAACAATTTTTTATATAACCAATGCGATGCGCAACAACCTTGAACCGAACCGATACTGATAAATAAGTAATACACAATACAAAATACTTATAATAGTCGTACCTACCTGCCTAAAATTCCTGAAAACGATGCGCGGAATATTATATCCATTTAGGTGCGTTTGTTTCCGACACAGAGTTTCCGGAAAACTCTCAAAGATGTCAGCGCTGAAGCGCCCTCCCGCCCGGACGGGCGAAATAAATTGTTTTGTCAATTCGCGGCCTGATTTTGATGGCTGCTTTTGATCGCCCGTGACAAAGGGGCCGGCGGGGGGCGTTGGACACCCGCCCGGGACCGGAGGTGAATGCAATTCTCTGTGGACACGCCGCGCGGTAAACGTCAAAATCCCGGGGCCTGTTGTGCCGAAATATCGGCTACCGGATCGTCCATTATTTATCAAAGCGACCGCGTCTGCTGTTGAGATGTGCGCGCGGGGTGTATTATTGGTTTTCGATTGGGGGTCTCTCGTCGGCGGACGCGGGCAGCGTCGGACCACTTCTCCACTCGGGCCGGGCCGACGTTTGAGGTGATTAATTAATAATCAACTCCCCCCCCCCGACATAGTTGCTTCACCTTTGAATGCTAATTTCAATATTTTATCACGTAGAAGAACTAGGGGCAGGACGAGGCAAGATGAGGTGAGCACTTATACAAGAATCTACACGTTGCGAAAGGAGTGCTGAGATGGTTTGGTCATGTGGAACGTATGAACGAGGAAAGAATGGTTAAGAAAATATGTGAGGCGAGTGTTGAAGGCAACAGAAATAGAGGGCGTCCGCGAAAGACCTGGCATGATCAGATACAACAAGTGTTTGAGGATGGCCCTGTTAAAAGCCGCAGCAACCGTAGAACTTGTACGAGAAGATGTATGAATGTGGCCGAAGCAAAAGTGGTGTGCCAGGATTTCTATCTAGAGTGTAGCGTTCAATCCTCTCTGCCTACCCCTGCGGGGAAACGGCGTGTTGGTTAGTTAGTTAATTAGTTTACACGTTACGGGAACGAAACGAAATAGCCAATAAGAAGGCACTTTCGAGTGACCTTCGAAAGGCGAAAGTAAATTAGAACGCACGAGTCTTTTGTTCACAAGCGAAAATTGTTCACGCATTATTTTAATTAAGATAAATTATAGAAGTCTCACAGAGATGAAGCTTTTTTTGAGAAACGTGTGTGGAAGTCTTATATATGATGGCCCAGGGCTTACGGCCTCTATGAATTGGCTTAAGTGACTACTCTACACCAGGGGCGTGCTGTGGGAACATCGCAGCATGACTTTTTCGTAACCAATTATTTGGGAAAAAAATCGGAATACAACATATATTTCGTAATATTTCTGTCACAATTGTTATCATATTGCCTGCCCAACATAACTTGGCGTGCGGCAGGATTGGAACTAAAACCCGCCCCGCCCGCACCCGGCGGTAACCCAGAGCCCTGTAGTTCAGTACAATTTTGTATTTGCTCGGGAGCTGTGACATCTTGATTACCAATATAGGTACACTGAATTATGATGTCCAAAACAACCAAAACGGTCCGGGGTGGTGCAAGAACAATTGCCAATGAAATATTAAAGTTTTGCGAAGCTGTAAAAGCAAATAATGGACCGATATTACCGTCTGACAGTTTGACAGATAGAGCGGCCGCCGCGGAGCGCGCTGTTACCCGACCAAATTTATATTGAAGGCTCTGACACTGGTCACCGGACATTCGGTACATTATGTATTGTGTAATAAATTTACAACCTGGCAACCTCTGTTTCGCGACAGGGGCGCCCTCCCTCGCACGCCAAGTTATAGTGGTGGCACTCTAGGGGAACTAGGAGCAGGACGGGGACGCGAGGCACCAAATTTAACCAATTATTTGGAAAAAATCGGAATACAACATACGTTTCGTGATATTTCTGTCACAATTGTTATCCTAGCATTCATATTTTGATACATCATGAAAATCTGTAGCATAAATATTTGATTTCTATTTTTTTGCAAATATACGTTTACAAAAAAGTCACGCTTCAATGTTCCCACTGCACGCGCCTGCTATATACAATGCAACGTTCACCGATTCCATCGTAAGAATATTGTTCGCATCTGATGCGGGCTTTCATGGCCAAACGCAGCATTCCCCTGGTTTATCCGGTTCTTTACTCTCCCGACATGGCTCCGTATGATTTTTGGCTATTCCACAAGTTAAAATAAAAGCTGTGTCAAGAGAAGACATTGGCGGAAAGCATCGGCCCAGCTGAACACCATTCCAAAAAATGCGTTTCAGAAGCGTTTTAGTGTTTTTTTTTCCTCTTCTTTAATACATCTTCTTTCTTTTGCCCAGACCTCGTATAAATATATATATATTATATATATATATATCTATATATATATATATATATATATATATATATATATATGCAGTGTATTGATCAGATATCTTTATGCTATATATAATGTGCACTTCTTTTTAGTCGTATCTCTTGTCCTTTTTTGCTAAGTAGATTGTCCTTTCCTATCCATACCTTATTCTCCTTTTACATCTAATTGGTTTGACTCCCATAGTTGTCCATGACTTAAAAACTTTCACTTTTTTGGTTTTTCTATTATATAAAATCAGGTTAGTGTTGCTTATGTTAAAACACAAACAGGTTTTTAATTCTGGAAAAACTTGTAAGTGGTTCTCTATACTATTCCAATAATCACTAATCATTGTTAAAGAAAGAAAGAAAAAAAAGAAAGAAAGAAGAAGCAAAGGAAAGAAAGAAAAGAAATGAACGAAAGAAAGAAAGAAAGAAAGAAAGAAAGAACAGAAATGACACTGAAAGAAGAGAAAGGAAAGAGATAGTAATTAGAAAGAAAGAAAAAAGAAAGGAAAGAAAAAGAAGAAGAAAGAAAGAAAAGAAAGAAGAAAGAACGAAAGAAAGAAAAAAGAAAGTAAAGAAAGAAAGAAAAGAAGAGGACGAAGAAAGAAAGAAAGGAAATGAGGAAAAGAAAGAAAGAAAAGAAAGAAAGAAAGTACGAAAAAAAGAAAGAAAGAAAGAAAAGAAAGAAAGAAAGAGAAAGAACGTGAAAGAAAGAAAGAAAGGAAACGACAAAGAATAGAACGAAAGAGAAGAAAGAAAGCAAGACAGAAAGATAAAACGGAAAGAAAGAAAGAAGAAAAGAAAGAAAGAAGAGAAAGAAAGAAAGAAAGAAAGAAAGAAAGAAAGAAAGAAAGAAAGAAAGAGAAAGAAAGATAAAGAAGAAGAAAGAAGAGAAAAGGGCTAACGAAAGAAAGATAAGGAAAGAAAGAAGAGAAGAGTGAGAAGAAAGGTAAATAAAAGAAAGAAAGAAAGAAACAAAACAAAACAAACAAACGAACAAACGAACAAACGAACAAACGAACAAACGAACAAACGAACAAACGAACAAACGAACAAACAAACAAACAAACAAACAAACAAACAAACAAACAAACAAACAAACAAACAAACAAACAAACAAACAAACAAACACACAAACAAACAAACAAACAAACAAACAAACAAAGAGAAGAAAGAAAGAAAGAATGAAAGAAGAAAGAAAGGAAAGAAAGAACGAAAGAAAGAAAGAAAGAGAAGAAGAATAAGAAAGAAGAGAAGAAAGAAAGAAAGAAAGAAAGAAAGGAAAGAAAGAAAGAAAGAAAGAAATGAACAAGAAAGAAAGAAACTAAAGAAAGAAAGAAAGAAGAAAGAAAGCAGAAAGAAAGAAAAGAAAGAAAGAAAGAAAGAAAGAAAAGGAAAGAAAGAAAGAAAGAAAGAACGAAAGAAAGAACAGAAAGAAAGAAAGAAAGAAAGAAGAAGAAAGAAAGAAAGAAATAAAGAATGATGCAAGCAAGGAAAGTAAAGAAGAAAGAAAGAAAGAAAGAAAGAAAGAAAGAAAGATAAGAAAGAAAGAAAGGAAGGAGAATATGAAACAAAGAAAGAAAGAAAGAACGAAAGGAAAGCAAGAAGAAGAGAAAAAGAAAGGACATCAATACAGAAAGAAAGAAATAAAGAAAGAAAGAAAGAAAAGAAAAGAAAGAAAGGAAAAAAGAAAGAAAGAAGAAAGAAAGATAAGAAATGAAGAAAGGAAGAAAGTGAAGAAAGAACGTAACTAAATAAAAGAAA
>JADDOH010018124.1:0-15040 GCA_016648135.1 Agrypnia vestita
GTATCTCTTTTACACTTATGCTGCGCTATAAGAAAAAAAGAGAAAATACCATACAGTAAATACCGCAATTCACTACAACTTCATATGCATTCGTTCTTAAAAATTATGTTGTATTGTCCTTTCTTACACGTGGTTATGAAAATAATTTCTATCTCTTTCTGACTGATACATTTAGTACGTAATAGAAGACAGCAGAAACTAGATGTCTCAGATTTGTTTTTTTAGTGACTAGTCTATATTTATAGTACCTACGTCTATGGTTGTATACCTACGAGTTTGGACAGCTCACTATTATATCTATAACGATACACACACATTTTTTGTAAATTCAATATTTTTCTAATCGACATTACGGCGACCACGATAAAATTACCTCAGAAAACCTACAAAACATATGTTATCCCTCTTAAATATTAATTAAATAAGTACCCAAGATAAGTAAATACTTTTTAATCCAAGAACCACAAGACTTTTTTCACAAGAGAAAATTTAAAACAGAAATGACAGTCGGTTAAACAAGTAAACATGCTTAAACTTAAATGTTATATTAATATTTCATAGACTTAACTAAAGTTCCATAGAATAAATAAGCTAGGTGCTTTTAGAAGCCATTTTCTCAATTCCATATTTTTTAGGTTGGACGCTTTCAGCATAACTACGTCCATTATACAATAACTGGAATACTTGAATGAGATCCCTTAAACGTATGGCAAATCCATGTATGATAGAGTTAAGAATGATGATATTAGGAATGAATGTAAAGCTGATCGTAGCATAATATATAGAATAAAAATAGGGTCGCTCAGGTGGTTTGGGCATGTTGAGCGAACGAATGAGGAAAGAATGGTAAGAAAGATATATAATGCAATTGTTGACGGCGCCAGGAAGAGAGGGCGACCACGGAAGACGTGGCATGACCAGATTAACCAGATACTGAAAGATGGTCCTGTTAGAAGCCTGAACAACTGTCGAGCTTGCATGCGAAGATGTATGAATGTAGACGAAGCGAAATTTGTATGTCAGGACAGAAGAGTATGGCGCTCTATCCTCTCTGCCTACCCACATGGGGAAACGGCGTGATGGTAAGTTAGTTAGTTTTGTAATGTTTCTAATACTGTATCTTCCCGCAATTCATCAACCGATTTGTTTAGTAAAGCATAATTTTTAAGGTTTATGGATTCCCATTTATTGATTTCTTATTTTATCAAACATCGAATTACTGTGTACTTGCATTGCATTGCCGTAGAAAATAATTTAATTATGAGGCGAACATTAAAAAATTAAATAATTTATAATTTTTATTTTTAAATAGTAATTGTCGCGTTTTAAATATATAAAAAACTAACTTTTAAATAGTGTTTGAAAATTCAAAGTGGATGCATGCAGTGAAGCGAATGCTGCGATATCAAATCATTCGCAATTCGTAAATATAATACAACGCAAGCATTCTAACACAATAGTCTTTTGGTTTTGACATTGATTTTAGTTATTTTTTCACCCAAACTAGAACCCAAAAATAATGTGTCATAGTCGATAACGATTTGACAGTCGAAAACTCATTACATTTTAATTCATTTTCATTACTATGTAATATTAAAAATAACTTAAATGATATATATTTTTTTTAAATCTAGAGATGTAAACATGGAAAACGTATCGCATTATTTAATATTCTTACTACATATTTTCAAACTAAGCTATGAAAATATGACTAACTTGCTGATGTCCTGAAATGAAGCTCGAACCACCAATCTCCAGATCACTAGGTGGACTTCATGACACTAACAAGCTACTCAAGGCTCTTTATTAAGCATTATGAAAATAAATTTATTTTAAAAAGTGACACCAAGCAAGATTAGGCTGAAAAGCTAAGAGAATTTAGTACGTTTCCAAAGTCTCCACCACCGACTACCATAAGACATTAGAGATATAGATTGCAGTGTGGCCTCATTCATGTATCGGCTATATTTAGAATGATAAATAAAAACAACAAATATAATAATTAATATCCTGGTGAAAAACATATTCTTCTGTGGAAGCTTGATTTATTATTATTAGTAATTACAATTTCTGCATTGTACGTTACATTTCTTTCTTCTTATATTTTTTATTTTATTTTGTTATTGCTTTCTACTTTGTATTATGCATCTATATCAGGATTTGGAAATATGAGGAGGACCATTTTATATGGTTTCTAATATAATTTATTATGGGTATACTGACTTACGTAAAACTGAAAATAATTATATCTGTGTTCAATTTTACAATTTTTTTTATTTTTTAACGTACTTTTATCTGTGTCTATATATCTTATCACTAATTTTAAAATATCAAAAATTAATATTCATACACATGTGGTGGCCAAAGACGCGTACATATACACGTGTAAGGAGGCACTGCATACGCCGACAATCAAGCACGGCAGGCTATCGCCACGCAAAGGTCGAAATCAGAACGCTGAATCCGTGAAATGGGCGACAATGTAAGCCGGACCAATGACCGAGTACACAGGCAACGTATAGCAGAGGGCATGAAAAACGAGGCAACTCACCTTACTGACCAGACTAAATATTACACACACGAGCGGCCGAGTAAAACGAAGTCATAATACACCGAGTCCTTTGTTCACGACAACTATAAAAACGGTAGTCTCCAGAGCAGACTATCTCACTTTCCCAGTGAACGGCTCGTATAGCGGAAGCCCTCGCTGTCATACTGTGATGACCCAGGTAGATAGAGGGTCCTCGGGGCCTTGATACATTTAATAATAATTTAGTATAGCTCCTGGTCCGGCACCAGAGTTAGACATCCCATGGGGTGTGTGTTGAATATATAAGGCGAAGCAAATCTATAATACAAATCATTCCATTGCAAATCAATGTAAATCATATTCTTTTCACGGCTAACGATGTAAGATGACCCTAATGTGGGTCCTACTAAATAATGAAGGTTAGTAAGTAGCAAACCGTCGCGTTCAAAATACAATATATTGGATTATCAAATATTTCATTATTCTTATATGTGAGCGCGCGACGCTCTGCATAACGACTGCAAATTGCGTTGTAACTACATAATGATCGTGAGATAAATTATATTCTTCTATGAAATATTATAAATATTGTATTCTATACAATATTAATACTCTGCCTGTGCTAACTATACATTTAACTAAAATATATATTATTAACTGGAAATAATTATTCTGTGAAAATTGCGCTTTTGAATGCAATATTAACTAAAAATATTAACTAAAAATATTTCTAACATCTTGGGTTCGCATACTATATTGATAATACCTAATGCCCTTTGCATTTACTAAGTATATTACCTAAATAGCCACAGCTATACCATCCTGTCCGTCAGGGACGAAACATAAAACACAGTTATATTCCTAAAAGTGCTACCTCTTACGCGACAAAAATACCTATTGCAGTCGGGCTATGAATATGAACTATTTCCGCCTCATAATGGCGCCTGGAACCAATACTAAAAACCTCACTAGAAATAATAAATGCGACTAAATCTCGATAAATACAATATATACTATTCGTAATACGTCGTTGAATTGGCACATGAATCGTCTAATGGATGAAGGACCCCGTTGTGTATCGTAATAACTTCAAATTCTTTTATAGGAGCAGTGTGGAAACAATTGCATAATATTACGTAATAAAAACATCTAACGAACCTAATAATCGATACATTTATGTTACAATAAAATACATACACTAGAAAGAATTCGTGTATTAGAAATAAAACATTTTCGATTTGAGACAAACCAGTAAAATCGTTCGAACGGCGCAAAGGGAAAAATTCACACATATTAAATAACACTGAAATTAATAATTATAAACACTTTGTATTAGCAAATTCTTACCTTGAATGGTTTCGTTCTAGACGTGCATGAACCTGTTCATATTAATTCCATGGGAAAATAATACATATATTTTCTATTACGAAATAAGACATTTTTGAAGCGAAACTTCTTTATAAATAAGTAGATAAGGTCTCGGGGATGGTTTGTTCGAAAGGATTCTACAACAGCCCGTGAGTTTATATGAAATAATAGTTTCTTTGAATGCTAAATTTTGGTTTTTTAAACCCTCAGCATCTCTGCTGAGAGGGGTTGAGGCTCCGCGCCCGCCTAAACCCGGTGACCGACTTCCTAAGTGACTAAACGGCCCCCCTTGTTCCTCCGGAACTTACTGCATCCCGAGACTCTATCTCTTCTTTACGAGATGTGATCCCGTGACGCCCTTCTTTTAGGCTTATAATTGAGAAGGCCGTACTCTTTTGGTACGAGTTTCTGATGATGTGTGTTGTCTTGAGGCGCCTTTCTTTTAGGCCGGTGTTTGAAGAATCATGTACTCTTTTGGTACGAATTGATGACGACATTAGCCTCCTTTGCGGGCATAGTCAGCGATGTTACAAATTATTGTGCAATCTCATTATGCCTTTTCAGAGCGGCGTCCCACGATTCTGCATCTTGCAACATTTACTTTGGTCAAATGTTAGAGTGTTAGTAACATATTTATAATATCCCAGCTATTCCATATGAGTGAATGATTTTTATACTGATTCTAGCTCTGTCTTTTTACAGAGGATGAAATAAAAGTTAACGTTTTCTATTGAGATTTCATAGCATTCAGGCATGAAAATCCTTCCAAAGTCAGAGAATTCACGACGTTGGTTCACGCTGTTTTTGAGCAGGATGAGGCGCGAAGGTCGAGTCTAGTGGCCACTCCGATCAACAAGGGAGGTCCCGCTTTTAAGAGTACCTCACAGGGGCTTGCGCGAATTCCAGGCTTATGACACGAGCGTCATCCACAACCTCACCTAGCTCAACGTTCGTAAACCAGAAAACTCCAATTTCAGTTAGATCTCCCCATTCTGTCCTTTACTCGTCGTTCTGAAGCTACTTGTTAAGCCAGATGTACCGAGGTACTCAAATCATAAAGACTTGGCTGAAGACCGGATTGCGCAATACTTATGCAACACAGTTATTATAAGGCTACTAAGCATTTCTTATAGAATTACGTGTATTCAATTATTAGTAAAAATAGTTTGAAAATCCCCATACTTTAAAATATATTCGTTCGGAAGAATTTCTCGTACGATTTGGATTGATATCTGGTTATGCAATACATAACGCGTCGACAATTATTATGAATCTATTAAGCACTGCTTATAGAGCTCCGTAAAATCAATTGTTAATACAAATGGTATGAAAATCCCCATGCATCAAAATATATTCGTTTGGGAGATATTCCCGTACGAATTGAGCCAAGATCACACAAGAAATCGTGATATTAATTATACATTATTGCTCCGATTTTAAATCTTCCCAAAATAAATACATTTCAATAGTGAAAATAATTAATCGATAGATAATATAAATGTGTTCCTTAGCTGTTACACAGTGGCGGTATGATCCTCTCTGGTACTGATGAATGGTAGATTCCTCCATACGTCCGGGCAGCAACTCCGTCCGCAAATGATGTTCTGGAACTCAGGGCTCCGTCGGTAGTCTGTCGGGCAGCGCTCCCGCTCGCAAGTCTGGTCTCGAACTGAAGGGGCTGAGTATATCGTGTTCGCTCCTTTTATAGTAACGATTTCACCATACCTCTGAAATCCACGCTAGTGCAGTGACTCATCCTATGCGCGATGACCTCACCGCCGGCGCTCGCCATTGGCCGGATTCAGCCATCAGGACGGTCGCCTCCGGCTCAACCCGTCGAAGGCAAAGCGCGCCTGTGATTGGTCCGTTTCGTTAAAATAATAGTTAAGCACCCGCTACACGCGAGACTTGCTGTTCCGATTCATAAATAATAAAGGCTCGTTCGCACCTACTCACAAGGTCGAGTCTATTAGGATTGGCAAACGATATTAATTTAACACAGAATTATATCTATGGTATAATAAAGATCTAAGAAATATTACTTGTATAGCTGAATATTCAATATTTTGTTAGCCTCTTGTAATACATAGAATCTTAAGAAGAAATATATCAGGCTTTTACTTTTAAACGATTCCAAACAGAAGAAGTATATTTTTGATGTCCATACTTGACTTTTTTGAATATTATTATTTTAAGATTTTCTAAATTTATTAAATCTATCTCTATGTCGACCATCACAATACCTTCGAACGTCACGCTTTCACTTGTAACCTTTGTACCTACTGTATTCTTTATAACTTTTGCTTCTGCAATTCAATAAATTCTGTAAAACCATCGTGACTTTACATCACCAACACCGCTTCAACTCATCCTAAACCGGAAGGCTTATCCACCTCCACATAAATATTTCGATTTAGTCTATACTAACTCATAAATTTTTTAATCATGCTGTATTGATCTTATTAATCAATAATTACTAGCTACCTCAGAACAGCTTTATCTAAATACCTAGCGACACACGCGGTGGCCAATAGCCTTCCTAACATTTAGAAGATTTGTGCTTGTATTTTCCTGATATATTTCAGTGATGTTAAGCTATTAACCAAAAAAACTGAATTAATTGGAACTTAACTGAAAAAAATCTATCACCCGAAAGTGTGTCATCACTTCAAAAATTTTATTTGAACTAAGATAAATGAACGGAACCTAATACGTTATTGAAGACGTCCGTAAGGAGCGTTCTGCGCAACCCCGGACTCCACGAGCTTCTAAAGAGAAGAAACGCTAGTGGAAACTTAACACCTATGCTCGAGAAAATCTATTTGGCAAGTGGGTCGTGTGACGGGAATTCCAAAATCGAGCGTCCATTTGCATTAATGCATTTTGAAGCGAACCAAGTGGAAAAGTTTTATTAGATGATGGGGAAGAATCGCGCCCCCAATCTCCCTTACCTTCACATCACCATCGTGATTTTATGGTCGTGGCCTATTTTGATGAAAATGTCTCTGGACGAGGACCTAGGTTTGAAAAGCCCCTACGACCTCGTGCCACTGGGCTTTTTTTAGGGACAAGTCAAAGATATACTCTAAATCCGGCAATAATTCAAAATTTTAGGCAGTCATTGAGAAATAATACAACATCAAATAATTCTTCATTCTTACAATTTCATTAATTTACTTTATCAATAGTGTCTGGACATGAATGCCTGAAATTTCGAACATGTGTGAAAACTAAAAAAAAATTCATTCATTTTCGATAATTTTGATAAAACGTGTAATTTAGCAAATTGACATAAAATTTATAACCCT
The DNA here is from genome assembly GCA_016648135.1 of Agrypnia vestita. Classification (NCBI taxonomy): domain Eukaryota; kingdom Metazoa; phylum Arthropoda; class Insecta; order Trichoptera; family Phryganeidae; genus Agrypnia; species Agrypnia vestita. The sequence goes on from JADDOH010018124.1 coordinate 7,207, forward strand.
CCAGTGTTTGGATATCTTTTTTTTAATAACAGTTATATATTGTTGCTTTTTGTACTATTTTAGTATTGACATTATACTAAAAAAGCAACAAAGTATAACTGTTATTGTGTGTCGAAAAAACTGAACACACGTTGTAGAGTTGTAAACACAATTATTACTCAAATTTACATATTTTATAATTCAAAACATCAAAATAAATGTATATATTTTTTGAGTTATCATAGTTATTATAAAAATTCTAAATTTTGGCCATGCATGTCCAGATACTATTGATTATGGTTATGGACTAAATTTTGTCAGATTATATGGATATTGTATACTTATATAATATTGGTAATATTGTATACTTTTTTTATAGTAATATTGTGTACTTACACGCCAATTTCAGTAACTAGAAGATTCGTCTAAGTTTTAGTTTTGGAAAAATAGCACTATACCACATAAAAATACCACAAAGTATGGCACTGCTAAACTGCTATGTTATTCGGAATACTTTTTTTTATATCCACTTTTGTATCACTATGAAAAGGCATCGCTAGAACATAATATTCACTGCCTAAAATAATATCCGAGAATAAGAATGATCAAAGAGAGATAATAAGTATAAAGTTTTTCATCTAGAAATTAGAGTTTTTTTTAGTATGCATCTGTATATTATATGTCCCGAAAGAACATTTTGCGAGTGTGGATAATTCACTAACAAATGGCTACGAAAAAACTTATCCTACGTTTATTTCAATAATTGAAAATATTATGAATTTCATTATGTAAGCCAATTTTTTACTTCACTTTCGAGTGTTTTATTCCCTTATATGTTCACAAGGAGTAAGATTTTCCATTAAACTTGTGTGTTTAAAAATCGTACAACATTATACGATTTTTAGACACACAAGTTGTAAATTTCTTGTCTCACCATTGATGTCACCATGTATGCTTATGGGTGTTGCCACTTGGCAGGACTGGGGGCGAGAGACCTCTGCCGAGCGGTTACCGTAAAAGTTTAGGGCCGTCGGGTCGCGCTGATGGTGCTGGAGCAGAGAAGCGGATCTGGATCTTCATATCCATTACGGAAATGAGAAAATAGAAACTATTTCCTAATATAAATAAAGTTTATCAGACAGAGTATAATATTTTAATTACGAAACATAGTTTAATATTTTAATTACGAAATTCACGATAGTTTTCTGAGACCAGCCATTATACTTTCAACCCTGTGTGTAGTCAAATATCACTAAACGCACGTAATAATCATTTTTTAATGGTTTTGATGATCACTTTAAAACGGTTACATTTTTTTCTGCACCCAAGTTATATCTTCAAATTGTTAATGCCTATTAAGAAAAATTAAATAAAATCTTCTCCATCTCCGTTGGACGAAGATTATCCATCACGATTGTTGGATCCTCAGATCCATATATCCAATCCTAGATCACATGGAGCATCTTGGCCATGAAAAGATAGTGGCTGCAAGCTTACCTTGTTTGCTCTTTTTTCTTTTTCATTTCTTTCCCGATTGCTGCGTGGCGCTGGTGTTGATGTTGAGTTTTATTGTGCGCCATTGACTTTGCTGTCCATGTTGGCATTTTCAGGTACACCTTGAAATATTTTTTTACCCCAAGTGAACGTTTTCCCTGGGATAGCCGGGAATACATAATATCTGTTGGTAATCTGCTTTCAGATATTCTGGCTACATGGCCAGCCTTTCCAAGTTGTCGCTGAAAGATGATGACCGGAGCAAGCATAGAAACCATCACTCGTATAGTGCGCCTGAGTTTTAAACAACGTCCTTAGTGAGAGTAAAGAGTTCTCCAATAATTATTTATTTTACATTTCAACAACTGCCACCGATTATGCCAAAATTTAATCGAATTTATTAAATAAGGCAGTACGTGTCTCCCCGAGCTTCTGGTAGCTGGGAGCCATAAATCATCCAGAGGACGAGGAAAAATGGATCCTGGTGATAAATAGGCCATAAATATGTGTCCGCCTTGGAACTCTTTATTGAAAGCGTTACCCAGCGGAGTCCAAAGTTTGATTGTGTCTCCCCCCGCGGTGCGTCATGATAATCCTTCCCCCCTCCCGCACAAAACAAAACTTCTGTAATCATTTTTTTCCGCTTCCTTACCTGTACCTACTCGCTTTTTTACTGACAAAATCCTAAATAGACGAGATAAAATACTCCTCTTAAAATATACAAAAAATTGTCCAAAATTTCAATTGTTTTGCTATGTATTCACAAACAATAAAATATTACCTAACCTTCTTTTTCTGGTGCAGTGCCCGCGTTTGGACTAGTTGCAAGACCACTAATGTGATTACATGACAAACTTATATCAATGACAACTTAGAACAGATCGTCGCCTCTGAAACCGATCTTTCAATCTTGGAAAATATTCTTTACACTTTGGGTGAAATATCGACAGTTTCGGAGATAAACGTCTTAAAATTTTGCATTTTTTTCAATATGTTTATCTATTTTTCAATATAGACTTATTTTCTGTAAAACGTTTGACTATCATGAAAATAATTTGTATTGAATATAAAAAATTCATTCGGTTTAATACTTATGTACTTTTGTGCAGTCAAATTAGACGAAAAATAGACCAAGCCCAGGGATTTTGGCATGGACCTTGATATTATTATTTTTAATAAATTGTCAAATATGTCCATCGATCCGAGTGCTGTTAAACGATGTGGACGAGATCTAAGCCAGAAAATGTTTTTTAGGTTAAAAAATCTTGTTAACGGTTAGCTTAGTGGCAACATTGTTTTTTTTGAAAAAGTGTTTTCAAAATTTTCAAAATTAGTCAAAAAGTATTTCATAAGGAAATAATTAGAAATTGGCAACAAGGTTTAGAAGAATCAAACATTTTAGACAAAATGAAAAAAATCGGTCACCATAATTTTTCAAAGCATATTTTTGGCCAACTTCAAATCTATCATAGATGGAAAAACTTATATGAATAATCAAATGTTTTCTAAAGAAAATAAATTTAATATTACAACAATAGTTTTTATAAAAACCTGAGCAAAGAACGATCATTAAATAATATTAATATTTAAACCTCTATGCGAGTTTAATATTTTATATTTTTTTAACTACTCACGAAAAACAGAATCTCTCATTGAATGGTAAAGTATCAAAACTATCAAAGTATCCATGAAGTATAATGTACATCATAAATAATCTTTACAATGTAAAAGCCAAATCCATCAATAACTGGCTGTTGTAATTAAACTGTCTAATTCTATCTAGGTAAATTAATATAGGTACTATGGAATTAAATATTGATAAGTTTTTTCTACAATATATATTGTAAAAATAATCTTGCGAAGTTTACACATATAGTATATAATATATTCTGCCAGTTTTTCTCGAATATGAGAAAATAAATAATTTGAATCTCGTATTTTATCATTGAAGTCATTGCAACTAGCAACAGTTAGGTAAAATAAACACGCTTTAATATTTAAATGGTGTTAATAAATAACTGTTAGAATCTTAAATATTTTAATTTCAATTTGGAAAATAAAATGATCTAAAGGGATTTTTCAAATAATGTAATAAAATTAAATAAAAATAAAATAATAATAATTATACGGTCATAAGATGCAAGACAAGCTGTACATAATGGCGTTCTAGTGCCAAATCTGATGTATGGAAGTGAAACCTGAAATTGGCAAAAATGAATTAAAGCATACTGAATGCAGTGGAAATGCGATCACTAAGACGTTTGTCTGGAAAATCATGGTCGATAGAGTGAGGAATTAACAAGTTAGAAGTGAATGTAATGCTGGCTGTGGTGTGGTAGACAGAATAAAGAAAGGAGTGCTGAGATGGTTTGTTCATGTAAAACGTATGATCGAAGAAAGGATGGTTAAGAAAATATATGGGACGAGTGTTAAAGCAACAGGAATAGAGGGCATCCGCAAAAGACCTGGCATGATCAAATACTACAAATATTGGAGGATGGCCTTGTTAAAAGCCTCAACAACCGTAGAGCTTGCATGAGAAGATGTATGATTGTAGCCGAAGCAAAAGTTGTGTACCAAGATAGAAGAATATGGCGTTTTATCTTCTTTGCCTACCCCTGTGTGAAAACGGCGTGATGGCTAGTTAATTAGTTATAATAATATTGTGTTGAATTAATCTTCATTGAATTTCAGATTTGCATAAGGGTTTTAGTTTTTGATGCATGTACGAGTACGAGTACCTATGCCTTTTTGCAATTTTGGATTAATTGTAAAAATTAAAACGAATCAATTAGAAAAGTATACAGCAAAAATATATCGAAAAAAAATTTGAATGTCGGATGACAAATCCAAATGTGTAAAATAAAAATAAAAATCAGCGTGTTAATAATAAATATGTTTATACCATTTTTAAATAGCTATCAAATTTATTTCATGCAGCGAATACCAAAATCCTTTGAATAATATTTATATGCAACGTAATTCCTAAAAACAAATCGATCCATTTATTTAATCTAGAATATCTACAATACAATTTATTAGTCATAATACTTTGTTTTGAAATTGCATGAAAAAAGGTTTTTCATTAAAAAAAAGAATTCAATATTTTTCACATTATCATTGACTTAGCAAAAAGAATTTTTTTTAAAACAATTCGGATATTAAACAACTTAAATATTTCTGACTAAATGTTTTTATATTTCTTACCGTTAAAAATATTTGACCGAAACAATAATTATGTATTGCGGTAAAGACTAATAAAAAAGTTTACTTTGGGATTTAGATAAAAAAGTTAAAATTCTTCAGTTTTTCTAAATGTTGATTTTTCAGGATGGTTCGTCCATTGGAAATGAATATTAATCTCTGTCTTGGATGACGTAATTGGTTGACTTGAGGTTTCTGGGTTCGCATCTTACATTTTCCAAGTTTTCTGTTTTTTCTAAGCGTCACGGTCGAGGAAAACAAGGAAGATATATATTTCTTTCGCGTTCATGGCTATCTTCAACCGACCCACCCGCACAACCCACCCACTATGATATTTATGATATTATTATAAGAAAACTTTGATCCACATTCTTTCTGGTAAACAATAAGTGAAGGAATGTATATTGAATATTTCAACGCATATAAAAACTAAACTGTTTTGCATTTTTGAGATTCAATCAACTTTTGGCCTGACTATGTCTTTCAAATCGGTTCGCATTACTGTGCACATTCAAAAATCTGACCGTCATGAAAATGGATCAAGCCTAAAGCGGTTATGTCTCAGAAAGTATTCGACGCGGGTAGAAATTATAATGACTAAGATTTTTTCAGATTATAATCGCTACAAATAAGCACGCTCAGTCAATTTCGGGATGCTATGGCTAATGAACGGTAAGTCCAATTAGGACGGAATAAGTTTTTAATTCAAAAATAAAAAGATAGACAATGTTTGTGAGATACCAAATTAATTATAACAGAGTGTTTTCTAGTAATGATTTATACTAATTTAACTAATACTATGTTATAATGTTTAACCACAAAGTGAATGCTTTAAATATTTAAAATATTAATTATACCAAATTAATTAAGCAATTAGAAAGACGTAAAGAAAAATCAAATCCACGAAAAAAAATTTGGCTGCTATCGAGATTCGAACCACGGATCTCCTCCTATCCGTGGTTCGAAAAAAATTGCAGTCACAATAAGAATGGTTATTAAATATAAATTTTGTGAGGTTTAAGAAAAATTCATAATGTAGAAGTTGAAGGCCAAAAGAAGTCGATAAAAGTGATTTCTATGTACAGATCTCGTTGAAGCGAATCTCGGCAAGAGCCTACAGATAAAGGATTAAAAAGCGGGCGGCCAAGGCAAAACACACCGCCATTACCACGTCGCCATGCATATACAATACACGAGCGGTTAGCATGGGTTGCTTCAATATTACTTTACCTTATCCGCTGTCTATCTCTCTCTATCCGCGAGTCCAAACATCACTCGACAACTATTCGCGTAAGCCCTGTGGCCACATCCCTAAACATTTCCAGCATTTCTTCAAATTGTCTAGTTTGTCTACTGATTTTAAAACCAAGTAATTAAAAAATAACCAACAAATACACTGTACGAGTACGACCTGTAAAAATTACAAATGTTTTATTACCAGCAAAGTTCTACGACTCATTATCAAGTCTAGAACCAAATACTAGCTGGCAAATTCCAGAAGGACAAGCTGTATTTGTAGAAGTCAAAGGCACGCGAGAACAAATACTGAACATACGACCCTTAATTGAGAAATGTCGAGAGATCTGTGTTAATGTAATTCTGTCCTTTATACACTAAAAAAAGGTCTTTGACTTTGGTAAATGGGACCGTCCCTGTCAGGGATTGAAGTTAGTGTATGAACTAGACAATTTACAAAGCTGACTAAAACTCTACGCACAAAACTCTGCGCATGTAGGGATAAATAATGGATTCTTTAAATCCTTAAAGGTATGCATTTTATTTCCCATTTTAAAATCTACGGAGAATATATTATAAGAAAAGACGTAAAGGTGGATTGCAGTAAGAAGCCGGAAACTTTTGCAGATGACACTTCTTTGATAATGGGGAGAAAATTGCAAAACTTCCTCGGAGGATTAGCCTCAAAGTTAGTCTACATACAAACAAAAGATATATTTTTCTTTACTCATCATAAAAAACATGTAAAGCACTTAAAAATAACCTAAATATTATAAATAATCTACTTAAATTAACCACTTTTTAATCTAATCTAATCAATTGTAAGAATGTTAGCAATACTTTTAAATCATGAAAATAAAAGTAAATCAATTTTTAAAAGCACCATTGCTGTTGACGGAATGACATTGCGAGCTAAAATAAAACACGTTGACCTATAAATTCTTGACGCAATATGCTGTGTAGGTACATACATTACGACGCCAAAGAGCACCCTTCGTGGTTTCGTCACATTCGTACAGAGATGTTCGAATTCGTATCGAATGTCCGGTAAGAAGAAAGCGGAAGAAAATTGCCTGGCAAGCCCGTATTACAAGTCTCTATATGATATTCCAAATAAATATATATTTTTTATTTAAAAAAAGATTACTTACTTACTAGAAAAACTTATTTTGTGTTCATTTTTTGCATCGTAGCAACACGCATATTTTTTGCGCACATTCTTTTGAATGAGGTCTAGCTACCTGTATAAAATAATTTTTTAATCAAAGACTTTTTATCATATTTCTTTTATTAAATGTTTTATACCCTGATGAAGGAAAATGATTTTTCCGACACGATTTGGTTTATATTGTACACAATTTCTTTAAACATAACTTAATTTTATTAAACAAAAGAAAGACTAATGTGCATATTGTGGACCAAGTTAACCGTAATACGCTTTTTGTATTCAAGCTTTTTTTATTTAAGCATAATATTAGGTCCTTACATATGAAATTGACGTTTTGCCGTACTGGCAAATTTGATCTCAAATATCTTCTCTTTGGTTAGGAATTCCAAATCCAAATTTATACAACTATTTACTCATGTATTTGTGTTTTGAAAATTATAATTCATTTGTTTTTTCCTCAATTGTTTTTTTCTTTGCGTCACTCAGTTTACAAAATGAAAAACTTGAAATATCGCGTTATTTACGAGTACGAGTTCCACCGTGGCACCAGTACTGCAGAAAAGGCTCGAAGGATTAATGATGTGTATGGCGACGGTGCCGCAAAAGAAAACACAGTGCGTTTTTGGTTCCAACGTTTTCGTTCTGGAAATTTCGACCTGCAGAACAAGCCCGTGGACGGCCGGAGACCAAAGTTGATAATGAAGAATTGAAGGCTATTGTGGAAGCGGAATCCATCGCAAACCACATCCGAGT